>CAKAOI010043675.1:0-17959 GCA_916701655.1 Sebastiscus albofasciatus | reverse complement strand
ACACGGGGAGAACATGCAAACTCCACACAGAAAGGCCCCAAGCCGGATTCGAACCTGCAACCCTCTAGCTGTGAGGCGCCAGTGCTAACCACTGCACCACCGTGCAGCCCCTAACAAAGTAGTTTTATTTTGAAATTGCTCCTGTTGCTGGACATTCGTAGGAAAACGCACAAAAAATACATTATTGAAAGTTGTGCTGAGCGCCACGAAAAAAAGGGAAGTTTGTGTCTATGTACACGAATCAAACAGATTAAAAATCATGACCATTTCACAAACTGCCGTGAGACTGAGTTGAACTAATTCATCAAAAAACAGATTATCTGATAATAAAGATGTTGAGTTGAAGCCCACCAAAGAAGATGTACAGTATCTCCACATACAAGCTGCGAATAAGCTACAAAAGAAAAGGTACTCTGTGGTTGATGTTTCTTCATCTCTGATAAACTCCATCTGTGAACTCCGTGGTTCGTACGTTACTATCGCGTTCCTCTGGGTGAAAACGCGTGATTTAAACGTTTGTTTCTCCGTCTGCAAACATCTAGAAGACGTCCTGAGAATACCTTTAAAGACACGACTCAGCTGAATGAAAGATAAAAACAGCAACGCAGCGTAACGCTCTGACTACTGAGCTCACAGACGGGTGAATCTCTGATCTGCATGCTTCTCTGTGTGTTTAAACTAGTGCACTATGATCCAAATGTCCTGTATTCCACCGTATTAAAGCGTTCACATGTCGCTGTTCAACTGTTGATCTGCAACTTTCTTTTTATTTATTCCGTGTCAGTAGACGTAGTGAAACATATTTGATCTATTAAACTCATGATTTAAGTGCCAGCATGAGACTTCTTTCTAATTTAACAGAGGACTTTGTGGCTGTTATATTTAGTATTGATGTTGCCAGATAAGAATAAGAATAAGTCTGTGAGGATACTGTGGTTTGAGGTTACCAAGCCCAGCTCTGCTCTGTTGGACTAACGTGTTTCCTGTTTCCTCCTCGTTGGTTGACGATGGAAAGTCAATAATGAACTTCGGAAATTTGCAAGTTGAACGGCATTTGATCGCAAACCCCCCCCCACACACTCATCACATTCATTCCCATGTGGCATACCTCAGGCGGGGATTGAACCTGCAGAGTCAGCGTTGGCGGTCGGCGTCCTTATCCACCGGACCGTCTCCGGCACCGAGAAACACGAGGACTCAGAGAGCAAAAGAAGACGAGACTGAAGCCTCAGAACCTTCATCTTCAGAGGAGATAAAAGCCTTAAATATATTTATTATATTTAAACAGGAACTAACCTGAGACCTGTCGACAACACCTGCTGACGTGAAGCAAAACACCTGAACTTATACCTTAAATAAAACCTTAAGATTAACCCTCAGAGGTCTGATAGCTCAGCTGGTAGAGAGACAGTCTGCAGGTTGAGGGTTCAAATCCCTCCTGAGCTCTTTGTGTTTACCATCAGAAGAATTTTAGCCCCTTTAAGGGATTTTTACCCTTTTTAAAAAAACTTAAACCACACAGTTAATCCATTAAAAACCCTTAATAGGAATGACAGGATCGGCTCAAATGATGTTTTTAAGGGTTTAATAGTGTTTGGTGCATCTTGAACACATTAAATTTGGATTATTGGATATCCATGCAAGATTGATTGAGATATTTCACATAAACAGAAACCATTGCGATGCGCACAAACTGCTGGGATCTGCCACGTTCCCAGTAACTCTCCCAGTCGACCCAGTTTGAGGTATCTACCTGTTTGTTGGAGGTGAATCATGTCACTGACTGAGTGTGTTTCTGAGCTGCTTTGCGTCGCCTCGGACGGTTCGGAGGGGAAATCCCGACCCTCCCTTCCCTTCCTGTAACACAGTGACCAGCTGAGTGACCAGAGGGGCAGCACAGTGGCGGCGTTGAACCCACCCCCGACTCTCCGCCTGGCACGCAAAGAGACGGCGAGTCGGCACGATGAAACGGGATCAGCCAGAGAACAGGAAGCTGGTTTCTGTTCCTACACACACCCTTTACCAAAACGCTGAAATAATTCCCCCGCAGGCGTGTGATTGTTCTGTCATCGGGCCTCAAGGTCGGCCTGGTTCCACTGTGATTCAACGCCCACATCAGGTCTGGTGCTACACGATGTAAAGGCTTTCATCAGGAATCAGGTCCACGACGGCGGCAGGTAATAACAACAGACGTCTCTGCTATCACTGTGAATCTGCAGGAGACCATCCGGCGTGGTCAGAGGTCGTTCTCATTAACTTCCTCTCTTCAGACTACAGTCGTCACAGTGAGACATCCAGTGATGATGTTGTGTTGTCAGACCGTCCCGTTTAGAGTCAGATAGACCGTAAAGCAGAGGACGCTTTAGGGCGGGGCTACCTGCTGATTGACAGGTCGCTACCACGAGGTTGTCCGGTCTGGGAGTTGTTTTCATCGTACAACTTTAACCCTTTCACAGCGTGCTTTCACTTCATCAAAGTTAATTAGAACATTTCAGTTGTACTTAGCTCCACCCTCTCGTGTCACTTCTGGTTGCAAAAAACCAAGATGGTGCTGGCTAAAACTAAGTTGTCGACAAACATAAACGCAAAGTTGCTGATGGACATAAGCCAAGATGGCATAGCTATGGTTTTTAATGGATTAACTGTGTGGTTTAAGGGTTTTTTAGGGGCTACCAATCTATTAAAGGAACTCCAGACAGGCTTTTCTTTGGTTAACAGAAGGAAAACACAAAGAGCTCAGGAGGGATTTGAACCCACAACCTGCAGACGGTGAACCAGTCTCTCTACCAGCTGAGCTATCAGACCTCTGAGGGTTAACCTTAAGGTTTTATTTAAGGTATAAATTCAGGTGTTTTGCTCCACGTCTGCAGGTGTTGTCGACAGGTTTCAGGTCCTGTTTAAATATCAATGGATTAAATATATTTAAGGGTTTTATCTCCTCTGAAGATGAAGGTTCTGAGGCTTCAGTCTCGTCTTCTTTGTCTCTCTGAGTGGTAACGTTTATCAGCGCTGAAGATGGTCCAGTGGATCAGGACGCCGACCGCCAACGCTGACTCCGAGGGTTCGATCCCCGCCTGAGGTATGCCACACAGGAATGAATGTGATGAGTGAATGTTTGTGGTGGGGTTTGCGATCAAACAAACGCCGTTCTTCAAATTTCACGTCGATTTCAACTTGCAAGCAAGAGATTGAGATTTCAAACGTTCGCTTAACATTCGCTTGATAGTTGAATAGAAACACATTAATGAGAGACAGTATGAGACAAAGCGGGTCCTGATTGTTGTGGAGAGCTTCAGTCTGTCTCTTCAGCTGTAAGATCAGTAAAGACTCGACAGCTGAAACACTAACGAGCCGATCCACCGCTTCCCGCTGCAGCTCGTTAGAGTCGGACGGCGAGCAGACAGACAGCGTCTCGGTTATCAGCCGAGGTGAAGTCGGACCGGCTGCCAGCAGACGGACTGCTGCAGCTGCTGCTGACAGCGGGCTGATAATGAGGCTGGATGTGGACGCTGCTGTCAGTCAGAGATGCTGCTGGAGGCGTCAAACCTCCTGTTTCCTGCAGCTAAAACTGGATCCCGATGGGAACCTGGGCTCATTATACTGGTCCCCGCTGAAGTAATAACTCGTTGAACTGAAGCTGAGGCCACCAGGACTCATCAACTTTAAGAGTTTAAGAGACTGAAGTTAACGGATAATTCTGGTTTATTACAACTTGGGGCGTATTTTCATTGTTTCCTTTGAGTTTCCTCTCCTGTTATCAGGAGTTACACCGAGAGAGTCCGTCACACATCTCACGGTCTCAGCTCGTCATGCTCCGTCATCATTTATCCACCAACTTCTGCACTTCAGCCGAAAACTTTGTGAGATTTGACTCCTGCTTTTTAGTCCAATAGTTTTTAATTTCTTTTTAAATAAACAAACTGAAACACTTTCATTGTGTTGGGCTACGGTGTCAGCACGCTTCAAACAGAGTTAACAGCTAGGAGGCGCTGTCCTCTGCGATATCTCAACCCGATCTCACGGAAGACGTATAACTAGCACGACATTCCAGGTGTCATGATGACGCACTGTAGGCCACGCAACAAAACTACGGTTCACGTCCGCAGTTAGGTGTAGGCAACAACACCACTTAGTTAAGTTTAAGGAGAACGTCATGGTTGCGCTTAAAAGTTGTTGTCATCTGAAAGTTGTGAGTTCAAGTCTCTCCTGCACAACCCCTTAACCCCTTAACCCTTAACCCCTTAACCCCTTATCTCCTCTGTTTAAGGTCTTTTATATTTTTAAAACCCTTACAATGTTTTTTTTTTTGTAGTTTTCAGTTTGAGCCCAATCCTACCTAGCAACTAATCATGTTTTAATGGATTATCTGCATTGTTTAAGTTTCTTTTTAAGGGGGTACCCATCTCTTAAAGGAACTTTAATCTTTCAATCAAACTCCAGACAAGCTTTTCACAATAAGAGACACCTTTATGAAACAGCCCGAAACAAAACAAAACAAACGCCGTTCCTCGAATTTCAACTTGTGAATTTCCATCATCAACCGACGTGGAGGAAACAGTTTTTATTATCACTTTAAATGTGTTTTACCAGTCTGCAGGCTGGTCAGCTGACTCTGCAGGTGATAGAGGAGCTGATCATGTGACCTCCACCTGCAGATCATCATCATATTATTAGACAGTAAACCTCGTTAAGGCTTTTAATGGATCATCTGCAGGCTGAAACTTTAATGGAGAACAACCCCTTAAACTGTAAAACGTTACAACTTTCGCTTTGATTAAAAATGGATGAAAGCATGTTTAAAGTCTAAAACCCACACCGTTCGGATTAGTTTATCATTTCATACATGTAGAGATCGGTTGGCGTTAGAAAGCAGGCCACCCTGAAGGAGAAACAGCAGCAGTGGTTGCAGGATGTGGTGGGAAAGATCGTGTGATAGAAGCTGGTTTCAGCCTCTGAAGGAGACCAGCAGGGCCAACAATGGCTCGGAGGCCCCCAGAGGACCCCGAATGGCTCCATTAACCAGGGAGAGGCACTTCCTCTCCTCCGTCAAAAACCCAGTTTTCCCCCTCAAACTTCTCCTCTCTCTGCATCTGTTTCTTTCATTTGCCGGCGTGCTGACGGATTTAGAGGCTGATTGAAATAATAGGGTTTGTGCTCGCAGCTCCCCGGTCCGCGGCGGTGCGCTGCTGCGACGGACGGGGAGCGGCGCCGCCTCAACGCAGGAAGTTCACATTGTGTTTCAGAAGAATGGCAGCACCAGTGGTGATCGCCATCGCGGCCCGCCATCGTTCCTCCTCCAGTCAGCTGGAAGAAGACTGAAAGCTGCTCACGCTCCTCGGTCCACACTGAAACAGCTCTAATATGTATAATAAACACTGGATGGGTGGTGATGAACTCAGCTTCAGATATTCATGTTCAGCCTCTGGATGAATCCGAATAGCTTAACGGAGTAGTGGACTATTTCTTCACTGGGACCAGTAAGTCTCTGTAAGACATGACATTCATATTCTGCATCACATGATGTCCGTCCAGCGCCAACGCCATCGCTTGGTCAGGACCCCTCGGTCATACACCGGGTCCCTTTAGGGTCATTTTTCAACATGCAGAGTAGTCCGTTAGACGTGTTGATCAAACAAACCCACCTGGTTAGATTCAGGAGAAGATTTGGGTTTTAGTACGTTTGTTATGCAACTTAAAAAAAATCAACGTTGACTTTTGGTTTCACACGATCAGGTGTCTCCTGGTGAAAGTCCCGTGTTTGTTTGACCCGTCCACCATGTATTTAACCCACGTAACCATGAAGTATAAAGAGCGACAAACGCTGCGTAATGAGGAGGTCGGTGTGGATGGGCGGGTCTAAAAACACCAGACCTTCACCAGGAGACCACTATTGGTGCCCCGTGTGAGGCCAGAGGTCAACGTTGATTTCACTTACGTTACTTCCAGTGTTATTTCAACCCAAACCACCATCTTTTACTAAACCTAACTAAGTAGTTTTGTTGCCTAAACCTAACAAAGTCGATATGTTCCTTAACCTAAGTAGTTTTAATTTCAAAAGACTGTGGTGGAAATTGACGCGTGTGTCGCGTGCTGCTGGACATTTGGAGGAAAAAGCCCGAAAAATGAGGAAGACCTTGTCACTTCTTCGTTATCAGTATGAACCGTTGAGGAGACGTTGGACACAGATCTGACTGAAGAACCTTTCTGTTTCATAATCTGCTCCAGAGAAAGACTCCGTGAATCCGTCAATCAAACGTCTGCAGAGTGACGGTGGAGAGAAACGGTCCCAGCTGGATCTCTGCTCCTCCGTCTCAGGATGGTTTCTCTGCATCGTTCCATCCTTGTTCCTTCATAGAAGCAGCTGTTTGTGCAGCCTGTCTCGGTGTTTAGTGGGTCAGGAGGATCTTCTTCCATTAGCAGCTCATTCCAGCTTGTTTGGGTGTCCTCTCTCTCTCTCTCTCTCTCTCTCTCTCTCTCTCTCTAAAGTCTAATATCCGCTTTGCTATATTTTTGCTGCTCTGTTATTTTTACCCCGCCTCACCATCTGCTGTCGAGGACAGTAGTTAGGTGTCCCTGGTCTGAAAGGTATTTCCTGATTCTGTTATTTTACCACATTTTTTAAAGAGACTGGATATCCTCTTTTCATTCTCTGTGTTTTATTTAGACAGGAGGAGGGTTGTTGAGAGGTTTAAACACAGACACGCCGAACACGGAGCGCTCTCTGAAACACAACATCTCACTGTGAACTTGTTGAACTGTTGTTCTTTGTGTTTGTGTCCGAGAGACACACGAGGAGCCGGTGGAAGCTCTGAAGCTCTGAAGCTCTGAAGCTTAATGCAGAACAGATGCTGCTTGAATCCAAACAACATGAAGCTCCGTCTGCGCCGTATGTGGCGACGGGGTCACGTGACATCATGTATACATTCAGCGCTGTGATCCTGTCGGCGCTGCAGCGACTCTTACAGATGTTGTGATGGTTTAACTCTCCGACAGGAAGCAGCAGCTGGATTCATCTGAACAAACAGAAGAAGAAGGAGAAGAAGAAGAAGGAGAAGGTAGTGAGCACAGCAGTGACAGCCACCACGGCAAGAAAGACAGAGAAGAGCGCCGCCTACAGGAAGTCAACAGAAAAAAGAGTGATTCATAATGTTCCCTTAAATGTGATGCGCTCTCTGTTCAGTATTAATGTGTTCACAGAGCAGATGTTTGCGTTGTTCCCATGTGTTCAGGGGTCGGTTGCACAAAGTTACGATTTTCCTTAAAGTCTGAGTTAAGGTTTCCTTCAAATAAAATTGGTTGCACAAAACACCCTTAAGTTTTCCCCTTTAGGTTTTCTCCTTATCTTGGTTTTATATTTAAGGAATTCCTTAAACCATTGCACAAAAGACTTTAGCAACCAAAGTAAGGAAAACAAAGTGTGAGGTGGAGGGAGGTCTCTGCAAGCAGCAGCTTTGGGTACAACGTTGGAGTCAGGACTGTGGTTCAGGTTCTGGTTCGGGTTCGGGTTCGGGTCTGTGAGTTTTGGGGATTGCATCGAGCAGCAATACTTTTAAAAGTGCATGTTTCCAGCGAGTCTTGCTCTGTGACCTTTTCCTGCTTTTAATCATATTTGATCTGAACTGTAGAACCGTAATCACTCAGAGTTGTTTAATACATGTCACATGACTCCTCTAAAATCCCCAAAGTGACGCTCGTGGCACGCTGACAGGTGTGCGCTTCGAGTCCTTTCACTTCCTCCATTTTGCTGAGTGTCATTTTGTCACTAGTGTGTAGTTGGGAAAATCAAAATGGTGGCTTAAGTTATTAAAACTGAGCAGCTTTAATCATTGGCTGCTGAAATTCAAGGTTGGAGGAGCAGCGGAGGATTAATGTCCTTTAAAGCACAAAGCTTCTCTCTCTCTCTCTCTCTCTCTCTCTCTCTGATCCTCTCATTTCATCTCTCTGCTGTCTTTTTCTCTCTCTCTCCCTCTCTCTCTCTCTCTCTCCCTCTCTCTCTCTCTCCAGCCAGCTGTCCATCTCTCCTCCATCATCACGCTCTCTCCTCTCTTCCCCGTATCTCCTCTCTGCTCTCTCTTTTTGCCGACTGTCCCGTCACCTCTGTGGACCCGGGGCGAGATATGAAGCGGCGCCATGGGTTTCATGGAATTCTACCTGGAGATTGACCCGGTCACCCTGAACCTCATCATCCTGGTCGCCAGCTATGTCATCCTGCTCCTGGTCTTCCTCATCTCCTGCATCCTGTACGACTGCCGGGGCAAAGACCCCACCAAGGAGTACGCCCCGGACAACGCGCCGCCGCCGCCCAGCCAGTCGCCCATACGCCTGGTGGTCATGCAGAACTCGCCCGCCTCGTCCCGCTACGAGCCCAACAACACGGCCGGCCACGGCGAGCTGCCGACGCCGGACCTGAGCCGGGACAGAGGAGAGAGGGAGAAGAGGAGTACTCTGGTCTGAGGGAGAGGAAGAGGAGGAGGAGGAGGAGGAGGAAGGACAACCATGAAGTGCTGTTGGATCACTTTGTTCACTGTTTTTAGTTCTGGACTCTTTATTTTACTTTTTAACATCTGGATGGCGTTGAAGGGCTGCTGAGGTAAGCAGAACCTGAACCTGAACCTGAACCTGAACCTGAATCTGAACCTGAACCTGAACCCGAACCCGAACCCGAATCTGAACCTGAATCTGAACCTGAACCTGAACCTGAACCTGAACCTGAACCCGAATCTGAACCTGAACCTGAACCTGAACCTGAACCTGAATCTGAACCTGAACCCGAACCCGAACCCGAACCCGAACCCGAATCTGAACCTGAACCTGAACCTGAACCTGAACCTGAACCTGAACCTGAACCTGAACCTGAACCTGAACCTGAACCTGAACCTGAACCCGAACCTCCCACTTCCTACAAATGAGCAAACATCAGTAATGATTCCCCCGCAACAACGTCCTTCCATCCATCCTCTGTTTGCATGTCACACTTTCGTTTCCGGAGTAGAACTCAAAAACTATTCAACTTAGGAGCTTCAGGATCTGGTCTGACTGACAGTCCAGATCTACTTTAGCTCACGATTAGAGAGTGAATGTATTTATTCTACGGCTGCCAAAGTTGACGCTACAATAACGTGTTAACGTAAATTTGTTTTAATGCTACAAATGTCTTTAACGCATTCCATCTTTCTGAGGTTGTATCGGCTCAGTTTGAAAGCTAGAGTGAAGATCCTGGTGTCATAGTGAACTATAAACCTGATGGATCCATCGGTACCAACCAGGTCAGACCAGCTGGTCATGAAGGGGTTAAATAACGCTCCAAACTTGCGCTAAATTCTGGCGAGGATAAACCATCATGTCCATGTCCAAAGGGGTCCCTTGACCTCTGACCTCCAGATCAGTGACTGTAAATGGGTTCTCTGGGTACCACGAGTCTCCCCTTTACAGACATGCCCACTTTATGATCATCACATGCAGTTTGGGTCAGTCATAGTCCAGTCAGCTCACTGACACACTGACAGCTGCTGCTGCTGTTGGGCTGCAGTTTGACCTGTTCTGATTGGAGCAGATTGTTTTATGCTAAATGCAGAACCTGTGAGGGTTTCTGATCAATATCTGTTATTGATCTGTGTTGTTAATTGATTTACAATAATAAATATATACATACATTTACATAAAGCAGCAGATCAGTCCACTCCCATGTTGATAAGAGGATTAAATGCTAATCGATTGACTTTGCTAGTTTAGACGTTTATGAGTTTAACTGACTAACTGCTCACCAGGATATTATTCTATCATCTCTGGAACAAAGACGAACAACAACACGTGTATTCATCAGTCCGGTTGCTGCGGAGACTTCAACACAACAGGAAATAAAAGTCAGAGCTGAAAAACACATCTGTTAAATCATCCTGCATGTGAACATCTGCGTGCGTTGAGATATTCAGTTGGTTGTGTGTTAAAGGGCATCTGTTCCTCCCATACAGCGTTCCAACTGTAATCCATTATACATTAGCAAATGCATGGAAATCAATGATTACTGATATGTGTTGTAGGCCGTCGTCACGCCACAACCTCCAGGTCTGAGCAGCTGATTCTGTCATAATCAGATTAACAACTAATCACAACCTTCTTCATTAGTTTCAGGCTGATCTGTGTGTTTTCTTTCTGCTCACACACTTTCTGCCTCGGCAACGTTTCCATGTTGTTACCGGCTCCTGTAGACGCACAAACTGATGTCGTGACTTCACGGTGGTAAGAAAAACTAAATATCGGGAAGGTCCGATGACGTCATTTTGCATAATAATTAGCCATGTGCTTCTGTTGGGGATAACGGGCAGTCGAAGAGCTTTTGTTGCTTAAACCACTCACAGACTCAGGACGTGAACTCTGAGTCTGAACGTTGAAACGCCACAACCCGGTCTCACGGGAAGGCGTATAAATAGCACCATATTTTACTAACATTCCCCGTGTCATGAGGACGCAGTTCAGGCTTTTCGCGTGTCAACAAAACCATGGTAACGGCTGCGGCTCATGTTTTGTGGTTGGGTATGCAAATTAAGTAAAATACGTATGAAAACTAAGAAACATAAGAACGGAAAACACATCACTAACATCACTAACATCACAAACATCACTAACATCACTAACATCACTAACATCACAAACATCACTAACATCATTAACATCACTAACGTCACTAACATCACTAACATCACTAACATCACAAACATCACTAACATCACAAACATCACAAACAACACTAACATCACAAACATCACTAACATCACAAACATCACTAACATCACAAACAACACAAACATCACTAACATCACTAACATCACTAACATCACTAACATCACAAACATCACTAACATCACTAACATCACTAACATCACTAACATCACTAACGTCACTAACATCACTAACGTCACAAACATCACTAACGTCACTAACATCACTAACATCACAAACATCACTAACATCACAAACATCACTAACATCACAAACATCACTAACATCACAAACAACACTAACATCACTAACATCACTAACATCACTAACGTCACAAACATCACTAACATCACTAACATCACTAACATCACTAACATCACTAACATCCCAAACATCACTAACATCACTAACATCACTAACATCACTAACATCACAAACATCACTAACATCACTAACATCACAAACATCACTAACATCACTAACATCCCAAACATCACTAACATCACTAACATCACTAACGTCACTAACATCACTAACATCACTAACATCACTAACGTCACTAACGTCACTAACATCACTAACGTCACTAACGTCACTAACATCACTAACGTCACTAACGTCACTAACGTTATAAAACAGAACAGCGGTCTCAATCAGCGGTCTCCTGGTTAAAAGTGGTGTGTTTGTTGGACCCATCCAGCCTCCGGTGCGTTTACACTACAGTCAGTACAGGATACATGACACACCAAAAACAAGAAAGGTGTTGTTATTGCACGCCAAATGTCTTGCACGTTATCATCATTATCATCAACCCCGACCATGCAGTGGACCAACGCAGTACTTCCTTTACTTGAACGAGCTTTGCCATTGAGCATAATGCAGGCGTCACATCTTACTGGCAGGATGTAAACGTCATTTCTAGGAGACAGTTTATCTGATAGTTGTTGAGACATTTGGCCGTTTGTGGTCATTAGGATACGTCGTCCATGAATGTTTTGTAGGAGAGTTTGTGTCCGTCCATCTCGTAGATGTTGAGCTGTTGTTTGTGCATCTGGACCAAAGTGGTGGACCAACCAACAGACGATGATGCACGATATTCACCTCCAGCTCGTGCATGACTAAAATAGCTTCAATAAACACCGTGGTGATCGGTCTCCAGTCTGAACTTCTGGCTTCTAACTCGAAGCAGTGATGAAGCTCCAGCTGTGGACAGAGGAGCCGAAAATCATCAGCACCAGACTGAGTCCATCGGCTCCCCTCCCCCAAAACCCTGGACCCCGAGGGCCCAGACTCTAAGCTCTTCGACCCGCTGCATGAAGGTCTGAACCCAGCCTGTAAATCCCCCCCGCCCCCCACCCTGACAACATAAAGCCTCATTGGAGGACAGGGAAATAATGAATGGAAGGATGGACAGATGCATGCTGGTCACTCATCCCTTTGACGTATGCCGGACGGTGCCAGTCACCCTTCGGTGGCCTCTCAGAGACGGTGAAGGTTTACAGATGTGGTGGCGGCGGCAGCAGATGTTGGTGTTAACGGAGATTTGTTGGATGGTGTTAAAAGAAGCTGAATCCTCCGACAGAGACACCGACGACACGGAGGAAGCATCGTCTCAGCGTGGAGGAGACGTCCAGCTTTGGATGACGTCACACAGTGTTTCCCTCACCGTGGTGGATGGACCTCAGACCTGCTGAGGAGGGTCAGCAGTGACACCAAAATCAGAAACACACTAAACACATGAAATAATAAAACACATGCAATATTCACATATACACAAAAAACATAAATAAAATAAAATAAAAATAAAAATTAATAAAGTAATAAAAACAAAAAACATAAATAAAATAAAATATAAATAAAAATTAATAAAGTAATAAAAACAAAAAACATAAATAAAATAAAAATAAAAATTAATAAAGTAGTAAAAAAACATAAATAAAATAAAATAAAAATAAAAATTAATAAAGTAATAAAAACAAAAAACATAAATAAAATAAAAATAAAAATTAATAAAGTAGTAAAAAAACATAAATAAAATAATAAATAAATAAATAAAGTAGTAAAAACAAAAAACAGAAATAATAAATAAATAAATAAATAAAGTAGTAAAAACAAAAAACATAAATAATAAATAAATAAATAAATAAAGTAGTAAAAACAAAAAACAGAAATAACAAATAAATAAATAAATAAAATAGTAAAAACAAAAAACATAAATAAAATAAAATAAATATAAATAAAGTAGTAAAAAATAAAAAAACATCCAACAAAACAAAAAAGGAGTCTGAGTCGTCACAACCAGGCGAGGAAAAGAAAGTTAATTTGGAAGTTAATCACCATGTTTTTTTTCTTGTTTTTCTAGGTATGCGGCCACAAACTTCCAGAAGCCCCTTAAATTCCTGCCGTCAGCCTCCGCCAGCCTCCGCCAGCCTCCGCCAGCCTCCATCAGCCTCCGCCCAGCTGCCGGTTCATCCTGAACCCTCGGAGGGTTCGGTCACATCCCACCGGAGGCTGCTGAGGACCCAAACACATCCCACCCAGACTGATCGATCTATGGGTTCATTTGGAGTGTTTACCGCTCCGTGTGGCGCCAAAGACACGTCTGACTCCAGCTGAGGTTTAGATATCTGCTGGGACACCGGAGACATTTGGACTCTTCAGGAGCTGCTCGTCCTCCTGCAGTAACACTAACAGACGTCGTCTCGAGCTACCTGGGACTGAGGCGTTGTCAAACGGGAAAAGACAAGATGATAAAAACCCGAACCCTTCACCTGGTGTCAGTTAATATCTGGTGATGTCATTAACTGCACATCTGTCAGGGATGTTTCTCTTAAGGGCCCTTAAACATGAACGTCCTGAAAAATTCACTGCTCTTCAAACATGTCACCGTTCATATTCTGAAGGTTGTGGGTTCAAATCCCTCCTGAGCTGTTTGTGTCTTCCTTCTGTCGACCCTCAGAGGGCTGTTTCAGTCTCTTATTGTGAAAAGCCTGTCTTGAATTTCATTGAAAGATTAAAGTTCCTTTAAGCGATTGGTACCCCTTAAAAAAACCCTTAAATCACGCCGTTAATCCATTAAAAAGCCTTAATAGGAAAGAAGGGATTGACTCAAATTTAAAGCCACAAAAAGCCGTATAAATACCACGACATTACACGGACAATCCGCGTGTCACGAGGACGCATTTTTAGCGTTTAACGTGTCATTTGTACGCCACGCAAACGGCCACAGTTTTAGGTTCAGGCAAGAAAACCATTTAGTTAGGTTAAGGGAAAACGTCATGGTTGGGCTTCAAATAAATAAGTAAACTAAGTAAAATACGTACGGAAACAACTACACAAAACACGTAACAAACGTCACTAACATAACTTACAGAACAAAACAACCGTCAACAGTCTCCTGGTTAAAGGTCCTGTGTTTGTTGGACCACCTGCCACTAAAAGTAGTTCTTTTGCTTTTTATTCTACGTCACTAACTCTTACCGTAGCGTTTATACGTGGATGTGTTTACATTACAGTAAGTTCAGGACACATGGCGTACAAATGACACGCAGAAAGGCGTACTTATTGCACGCTAAACGCCTCGCGCATTATCGTGGCATTTATCTGTCTTTTCATGCAAACGAGCTGATTTATAAAAAAAAAAGACAGACAATATGTTAAGGGTTTTAACAATAAAAAAAGACCTTAAACAGAGGAGACCATTAAAAACCCTTTAATATTATTGTAATACATTTATTTAAAAAGTGTTACCACCTGTATAATTTAACTTTTCATTCGTAAATAGACACGCGTGCATCAAATTATCCAACCCGTCTCACCAGAAAGAGGAAGAGGACGTTTTTAGCGTTTTAACGTGTCATTTGTACGCCACGCAAACAGCCACAGTTTTAGGTTCTGGCAAGAAAACCACTTAGTTAGTTTAGGGGAAAACATCATGGTTGGGCTTAAGATAAGTAAGTAAACTAAGTAAAATACTTAACGTAACACAACAACGGAAAACACGTGACAAACATCAGTAACGTATCTTACTCACTTTTGGTGGATCCTTTGGCATAAAAACCCTTAATAGGAAAGATGGCTCAAATTGAATGCCACAAAAAAAACAATTTAAGGGTTTTAAAAATAAAAAAGACCTTAAACGGAGGAGATAACCCGTTAAAACCCTTTAACATATTACTGTATACTGTAAAAGGTTCATTTGGGGATGTTATGGATTTGGGGATGTTACTGCATTTTGAGTTTTAGGATCAACGCTGTGACTAAGTCAAAGTGTTTCCTTAAGGGATCATATCTCATGTGTTTATGTGTTTTGAATGTACAGAACAGATTATTCTCCTTTCTGTGAATGTCAGATATCTGTGTACGTTTGTGACGTTAAACAGGCTTAATCTCTCGTCCTCCACCAAAAAGACTCTCGCCCTCCCACGTCAGCCCGCCGCCTCCTCTCATTGGCTCTGGCGCCGGCGGACGGATGATCCAACCCGAGTCTTTGGGAGGACTCGTGCCACGGAGAGGTCCTCGCTGAGGACAAATCCTCTTACATAAAAAACCGCCAGCTGAGCAGCCCACCAATGGCTGCGTCGTCCCGTCCATAATATGAATCACACAATCCCTCCCGTCCATATTCCATGTTAGTGGATTATACGCCGGCAGAGTATTAGGAGCATGTATTATGTATTTGTTTTTGCCCTGTGCTGTGTTTTGTGTCCGTGGGGAGGGTTACGTAAGCTTCAGGTTGTCAGCGGGCGGAGATCTCGTCGTGTTTCGGGCCTGAACCCGACGGCTCATCTGATGCCTACATGAGAGGCTCAGAGACCGGGCTCGCCGCCGCGGCACGCAACGCCCAGCGCGTCGGTTCGTCTGTCTGTGACGTCTGATGATGATGATGATGATGATGATGATGATGAGGATATCTCTGAGCGTCATGGTGCTTCTGATAAACGTCTTCCTTCATGAACATTCAAACCAGTTTAAAACTCTTTCAGTCACTGGCTCCAATAAAAACAGCAGAAGTGAATCTCCGGTCTCCGAGTCTCCGGTCTGTAACGCTGAAATCAATAAAAGAACTACTGTTGTGAATAAGAGATGTCAGATGTGAGTGTGTTACGGTGGACTGAAGTCAAATACTAACTTGTTGTTTCTTTGAAGAGCAGCTCCGGCTCTCTCTGGAGTTACCAGAGAGTTCAGATGTTCAGATCAGCCCAAACCGGACCGGGTGGTTTCGTTGCCTAAACATAACCGTGAGCGTTTCACGGAAACGGCCTGCAGAGTCAGCTGACCGGAGGCAGAGTCAGCTGACCGGAGGCAGACTAAGAAAACACATTTAAAGTGATTCAAAAAACAATACAAATAAAACATACACCCGTCTCGATCGCTAGCTTACTAAGCCAGCCGGCTGGACCACCTGGGCTCTGTCGGACTTACCTGTTCTCTGTTTCCTCTCGTCGGTCCATGATGGAAATTCAATGAAGAAATTCGCAAGTTGAAATCGACGAACAGCGTTTGTTTGATTGCGAACCCCACATACATTCATCACATTCATTCCCGTGTGACATACCTCAGGCGGGGATCAAACCCGCGGAGTAAGCGTTGGCGGTCGGCGTCCTGATCCATTCGACCGTCTTCAACGCTGATGAACACGACGACTCAGAGACAAAGAAGACGAGACTGAAGCTGAAGAAACTTCAGAGGAGATAAAACCCTTAAATCTATTTAATGCATTTATATTTAAACAGGACCTGAAACCTGTCGACAACACCTGCAGACGTGGAGCAAAACACCTGAACTTATACCTTAAATAAAACCTTAAGATTAACCCTCAGAGGTCTGATAGCTCAGCTGGGAGAGAGACTGGTTAACGGTCTGAAGGTTGAGGGTTCAAATCCCTCCTATTTATAATTTCAAATGTATTTTGCCCCTTAAGGGGACTCTAAGTGAGAATCAGAAAGAGCTCGTTAGTGTAAAAACGCACATACAGTCAAAATAAATAAATAAATAAATCAATTTAATAAAATAAAAAATAAGTGCAAAACTAAATGAACAATAAAAATAAATGTATAAACTATAAAATTAACAAAAATAAATAAATAAAAGGGAAAATTAAAGAGAAGAGTAAATAAATAACGGATTTAATAGAAAGATAAATAAATAAAGAAGCAGTTCATTAAAACAGAAATCAATTTATGTCACATTTTTATCAATTAATTAATGACTACGTTTGTTTTTAAGATGATTTTTGCTACATTTAATGACATATTTATTTATTCATTTATCGAGTCCTTTTTTTATTGATTAATTGATTGATTGATTGATTGATTGATTGATTTTTGGGAGGTTCATAACTCACCACAAAACAAACAATAACACATCTTGTTCTAAACAAATCATTTCGTTTCACTGAGAGAGATGAGAGCTGCTTATATTAATACAGTTCTCTTTGTTTTAGGTGATCAAATGCTGTTTAATTAATAATGTTCTTAGCTCTGTTCTCGTATGACGACGACAAAGTGACCACGACTTCCTAAGATGTTATTTAACTGATGGAAACGGAACAATCTGCAAGTCTATGAATGACAGATGGAGGGACTGGTTGTTTTCTGCATCAGGTTCAAACTCTGTGAGGTGAAACCTGTTTTCTCTTCACGCGTCACATTTCACGGACTCCCAGATTTGTTTTTCACGCAGCACTAAAAGGCGTCCGCTTGTCACCGTGTGACGCTCTGAACTGGATCAGCAGAATATATCCTGATCTGCTCCCTTCACTCTGAGGAAAAGGTTTTACATAACGACCGCTCCAACGCAGTGGCTGCTGGAGAGGCTGAAACACAGAGCTGGAAACGGGGTGTTCTCAGAGGCATGAGGGATCTCTGGACGGACCACGCTCACCTGGTGGGTTTATCCAGCACCTTCATCACCTTCATCTTCATCACCTTCATCTTCATCACCTTCATCACCTTCATCACCTTCATCTTCATCACCTTCATCACCTTCATCATCTTCATCTTCATCACCTTCATCACCTTCATCTTCATCACCTTCACCACCTTCACCACCTTCATCATCTTCATCTTCATCACCTTCATCACCTTCATCATCTTCATCTTCATCACCTTCATCACCTTCATCTTCATCACCTTCACCACCTTCATCTTCATCACCTTCATCACCTTCATCTTCATCACCTTCACCACCTTCACCACCTTCATCATCTTCATCTTCATCACCTTCATCACCTTCATCT
>CAKAOI010043673.1:0-33109 GCA_916701655.1 Sebastiscus albofasciatus | reverse complement strand
GTGTGTGTGTGTGTGTGTGTGTGTGTGTGTGTGTGTGTGTGTGTGTGTGTGTGTGTGTGTGTGTGTGTGTGTGTGTGTGTGTGTGTGTGTGTTCATGCTACTCTACTGACAATAGAGATTCGTCCCCATTCATCTGACTGATAACACACTAGTGCTGTCAACTGGAGACCAGCTCTATCCTCTCTCACACACACACCCTTGATCATAACACACACACACACATTGCACACACACATTACAGTGTGTGGACGCAGACACATTCATTTACTGTATTAGGCACAATTGCACTAATGCATACTGCACACTTGTACACACTAACACAAAAAAGCACCCACATTTAGGAGCTCTTTTTTGTGGAGTAAATAGACTTTTTTAATATTTTCTTACTCAGACTGAAAGTGATCGTCATATGATTCAGTTGTCATCTGGATTATTGCAGTTTTACTCACCTGGTTTTCATTTTTAAAATAAACCGATAAACTGCTGTTCATATACCGACTGTTGAGTTGGAAGATGACAGTTTCCACAGCACAATAGAACGAGTGTGCCAATTCCATATTATGATTTACTGTGATTTTTGTTCACTTTTTTAACACTAGACCATGAAGGGGACAAATTCAATCATCCACTTCTATGGACTTTTACTTTGGAAAGTCTCTAAATGAATCCAGTAAACATGTTTGATTTTCAGCATGTATGTAGTCAGAGATGTCCCACGTGTCTACTTCCTCTAACTTCTCCAAGGTGGTCTCTAGCTCTCCCGTCAGCTCCGTTCTCTTCATCCATCATGGTCAGCTCCATCGGGGCCGTTTCAATGCAGAGAACACGATGTCAGTATCTGGGTGCTCTACAGTCGTAGCGTCGGCCCGTTTGACCACGGAGACGAGAGCGACGGCCGGCTCCACCGCCACGTTACCGCGATACGATAACGTTTCCTGCTAACTTTTTTCTGCCTTTTTCCGGCTATTTCTGGACATTTTTCAGGCATTTTTCGCACTTTTATTCAGACATGTATCAACCTTTTTTCAAACATATTTCTGCCTTTTTTGGATATATTTGGGCCATATTTCGGACATACTTTGGCATTTTTTCAGCCTCTGTTCTGACTTATGTTCTGACATATTTTGGCCTTTTTTTTAGCTCTGCTCTGTGTAGCTCTGCTTTTCCTGTCAATGTGTGAAACCCAAAGTGTTTCCATCCTTTACTGGATGTGTAGTGTTTACCACGCTGGGTTTAACATGTGAGGGTGCAGGTCGTATCCACGACGACCCTCCAACGTTTTAGACTCTCTGAGGTTTGTTTTGGTTGACGGATATGGAACGGACATGACGTCATGTTACTCAGACTACAACAATAAAAGCTTCCTTCTACCTCCACATAGACTCAGATGAAGCAAATATATCGATTCTGGCGTTAAAACATCTATTTAAAAATCACACAAAAAATAGCGATACAATAAATTTGTTTTCCCACACTTCTGTTTATAGTATTTAATACCTTATTTTTGTTTCCTTATACTATAATGTTATATATAGTAGATGTTCATAGTGTATTAAGGTTCTTTATCTTCACTGAACTTTGTGCTCATTCTTCATTTTGTGTGACACTTTCATTTTTCTTTTGTGCGATCAATAAAGTTTATTTTATCTTAAATTGATTTGTTCAACTTCAGACCTTCAGGTGTTTTTGAAGAAAACAGTTTAACGTTTAGATTAAAATCCAGCGACAGCATGAAAGTCCAGGCTTCACCTTGTAAATAGAAGTTTTACAAAATCTTAAGGTCCTGATATTTTGTGTTATATTAAAATATTAGAGAGTGTTGCAGCTTATTTACCGTTTTCAATAAATAAACCCTAAATCAATGTGAAGATTTCAGTAATCATGTAAAACATTTCTGTCTTTTAAAGCGGCGTTCAAGGTTTTTTTTCTCTGCCGGTGTCCGTTGTTTCTCCTCGGCTCCAACGGAGGCCGGCGCCCCGTGAATCATTAACAGCAGAGTAATTATGCACTATCAAACTTGGAATATTACCCCACTTAGCTAATGTTTAATGCTGTAATTAATTCTGAACCCTGCGAGCCAACATCAATTTATTTGATTAGTACTTTGCAAAGTCACACAGAGGTTTTTTACTGTTTTGAGGTGTGTGTGTGTGTGTGTGTGTGTGTGTGTGTGTGTGTGTGTGTGTGTGTGTGTGTTAAAATGTTTCCGTATTAATTAAAGTGCGATCCGGAGAGTGAGAAACTGATTAATGAGGAATTCAACGCTTCACTTTTCATGTCTTTTATTTACTGTTTTTGTTTTGCGGGACTTAATCGTCCCCGTCACAATAAAACAAAAAGAGTTTTTATATCTCACATATTCTGAGCGGGAGGTTTATTTATTGTGTTGATGTGCGTCGTCCAACCTCGACCTCTGACCCTCCCGCTGACCTCTAGAGACGAACATGAACATGAATGATCTTCATCAGTCAATCTGAACATGATGTGGTGAGTCAGCGGGGACGGTGATCGACTCAGTAAGACCAAAGAAAGTAAAGATAATCTCACAGAAAGAGTGAATCCTTCAAAACTATCATGATGTGAAAACCAGATCGGTGGTTTATATTCATTTCATTTTGTACTAACTGAACAAAACTGTTTGAATTAGCAACAGACTGAACTTCCTGTCTTATTATGGATGATGCAAACTTTTACATGATACAATCACTTAAAGGGCCTGTTAGTAAGAATCAAAAATGTCTTGTTAACAGCGACACCTGTGTCCGTTAAGTCAACTAAAGTCAGCGTCCTGTTGCTGGCCTTGTGCTCGCTCTACATAGACATGAAGGAGCATCGCTCAACACAGTGAGGAGACACACGTCAGCTAAAAGCACAGCATCACTCTAGAGTTCAGCTGCTTGACAGTAATGTTAGCTGACCAGACCAAGGTCTCTCCATCAATCAATGCTGATCCTAGTGTTGGCTTTTCCCGCCTCAGCCTCCAGAGGGAACAGGGGAGACGCCGGAGTTTTGGTCGGAGACGATAACCTTTCTCTCTGCGGCGCCCCGTCACTTCACAAGACACGGGAAACCTCTGCTGGTCTGGAGGAGCTGCAGCAGTTATTTCTGACCAAACGTCCACTGAACATTCACTAGATATTCTCAGAGCTACACTAACTCTGCTGCAGGGTGGAGTGAGCAGCATGCACGTGAGGTGGAGCGAGAGAGAGAAGGAGCGCGGTGTGTGAGTGAAGGCAGGCAGAGGAGCAGAGGAGCAGAGACTCCGGTCCTGGAGACCAAAGCTACGGTCTCCCCCGCGTCCTCCGACCGCGGCCAACAGTGTTTAACAGACTTCACTAGAGACAACCAAGAGGGTTTGGTGAAGCACTGGAGTTTGTGTTGGAGTCTGAGTCTGAACAGCGTAGACACACACACACATGCGAGCGCGCATCGGACACCGACCAGCAATGATTTATACGTGGAAGAAGTTACAAACAGTCCCTTGAAATGTGTTTCTGTTTATCACTATCAAAGAGGTCTGTTTTAGAATTCAAATAGTTCCCATGGCGTCTAAGAGCACAAATGGTCGTAAGTATGTTTAATCGGTGTTATGATTATGGGAGGCTCCTTGGAAAATGTTCTCTCTTTTAAGGGTCCCTGGCTCCAAACAGTTTGAGAACCCCTGATATAGTGTACTAGAGTTTTAAGGTTGCATATACTTTGCATACACATATAGCCTACATACACTGTTTAAACTGTTTGAACGTGGTTCAGATGCTGCCTGGCTGAATCCAATGTTATGATGAGTTAAGTTAAAGAGAAAGGAAAGAGAAGGCAACAAACAGAGAGTGACTCTTTGATTTGATTTTGGTGGTTCTTCTCCTTTTCTTGCGCCGGGCTCCGTTGTCGTCTGTTGTGTTTTAAATAGCGGTTCCACCCAGCTGAGCAGTAGCAGTGATGTGCAGTAATTACAGCTGACAGCAGCCTCACGTCCTAAAATATGGAGAAGAGACAGATAAGAGAGGAAGGACAGATATAAACACACACACACTCACTGGGTTGACATTTAGTCCCATTCACAGAGCTCACTCTCTCTCTGGTTTGGACATGGTTATCACCGTCACTCTCGTTGTCTTTTGTCACTTGATGTCCTTGTCTCGGAGGGCGAACGAAGCGATAAAGCCGGCCGGCGTCTCTGTTGTGTTTTAATAAGTTTTATCTGAAGACTCTAAACAGACAAACAATGTCAAAAACTCAAAGTGAACCTGACGGGAGTGTTGAGATTTCTATACGGAGGTCATCGACGTGTCACTACGGCTGTTCAGCTGCAGATATCAACGCGGCGTTAATGCTTTAATTGTTACTCATTTATCAATGAAGGTTTTATTATATTCTTCAGAGGGAAACAAACAAATATGCTTAATTTGCATGATATAGCCGACTGTATAACGCATTGTTAAAGATAAAACTAGGGCTAACAATCGATTTAAAATAGTTAATCACGATTCACACACGTTTTTTTTATCTGTTCAAGATGTACCTTAAAGAGAGATGTTTTTTTCTATTAACTTGTTTGTTTATTTCATTTATTATTATAATTATTACTTTCTTTTTCTTTGTATTAATACTATTTTTATTTTTTTATACTATTCTTTCTTTGTATTATTATTATTATTATTATTATTATTTTTCACATTTTTATTCTATTTTTTATTATTATTATATTTCTTATTATTATTATTATTTATTATTATTTTTTCTTAATTTTATTTAAATTTTGAATGCTGAAGTTTATTTTATTGTGTTCGTCTCTAAGCTCAACTACTTAAAAAATTAAAAAAATAAAGTATGAAAGTAAAGTATGATACCAGTATCTTCACTTCACTAGCTTTAAAACTGAGCCGCTGCGACCTCCGAAACATCGATTGCGTTAAAGAAATTAGTGGCGTTAAAACACATTTGCGTTAACGCGTTATTATCACGTTAACTTTGACAGCCCTAATTAAATTAGAAAATAGTTCAAAAGGAGAACTTCAGCAATGTAGTTTTGCACTTCTCTCAAAAATCGAAGGACTTACAAGAGAACGATTTAAAAAAAAAAAGCCCCTAGTGTGGGTAAAGCTCCAAAAACACTGAATCTACACATCCCGGACGAGCCCCCATTTGTTACGTATACATTTGTAGTCTCCAAGCACAAGTTGGGCTTCAAACACTTCAAACACAGACTGGAAGTAATGGGAGTGGTGCAGGAATGAGTCCCAAAACCCAGAAATGAGTTAGCATTTTAGCACTTCCTGTTCTGTCGTTTGGAAGTCAATGGGTTTTTCTCATTGTTTATACTCGCGCTCATGTGACCGTGTTGTAGTTCGTTTATAGTTATCCCTGCAGCACTCCAGAGATTACTGGGTCATTTTTTGCATTTATCCACTTTGTTCTCCAAATCAACATAAATGTTTAATGTGTAATTTGTCTCATAGTTTAACCAAAGTAAAGTGAATTTGTTATAGCTGTAAACAGAGTCACTATTTCTAAATCTATGAAACAGATCCTCATCAAGTTCAAAACATACGTGTCCTTCCAGCATCTTCAGAATATTTGCCAAAGTTTGACATGGATTTGAAGGCTGTATTTCGTCTCACTCCGGCTGTCTGCCGTCCCATAAAGACAAAAAAAACAACATTATAATGGTATTAAATCACTTGGCCAACCTCTGTGTAAAAGGCTGGAAGGATAACATGATGTATAGCGGTCGCGGTTGCCAAGGTTTCCGGGCTGATTGAAACTCTCAGGTTGCCATACGTCTTCAACGTCTTCAACATCTTCAACACATGTTGGGTGAGAAACAGACTCTGGCACAAACTGAGTGTGTTCAATCAGAGTCACTTCATTTGCCAAGTAAACATATTGCTGTTTACCACGGAGGCATCGATGCAGGAGGGATGTTTGTGTTTGTGTCCTTCATCGCTGGAAATGTCACTGACACTTCAACTGCTTTCACTCGTCACATCAAATTAAATTTTAACAGATTTTTATTAACAGTTCAACTAGTTTAACATCTTACACTTCAACTGCTTTCACTCGTCACATCAAAAGACATCTTAACTGATTTTTATTCACAGTTCAACAAGTTTAACATCTGACACTTCAACTGCTTTCACCCTCACATGCCATTTTAACAGATTTTTATTTTATAACAGTTCAACTACATTAACATCTTACACTTCAACCAACACTTCAACTGCTTTCACCCATCACATCCAATGACATTTTAACAGATTTGTATTAACAGTTCACCCACTCAAAGATCTTACACTTCAACTGACACTTCAACTGCTTTCACCCGTCACATCTAATGACATTTTAACAGATTTTATTAACAGTTCAACAACATTAAGATCTTACACTTCAACTGCTTTCACCCGTCACATCCAATGACATTTTATCAGATTTTTATTAACAGTTCACCTACTTAAAGATCTTACACTTCAACTGACACTTCAACTGCTTTCACCCATCACATCCAATGACATCTTAACAGATTTTTATTTTATAACAGTCCAACAACATTAAGATCTTACACTTCATGATGCGAGGCGAGACGAAGCGAGGTGAAGCGAGGCGAGGCGAAGCTCTCCTTTCTAGCCTGAACCAATGGAACCATTTGTCAGTAACTAAACCCCCTTCAACTGATGCAACACGCCACCGATGTGCGTTACTAAAACTTCAGCATTTGTCAGCATTTCTCAACGAGTGCAACCCGTTCCGTTAGTCCCACAGACAGCTGCGTCGTGATTGGACCGTAGTCAGCTCCGTATTAACCTCCAGTAACGTGCCGTTTCTGCTGCAGTGACTCCTAATTCCATCTCTGTGTAATTAGCTCCACCGCCGACTTTTATGTTAAATAGTTTGTTGCCAAGTTTTAATTGATTAAAAGTCGGCGTGTTATTGCGAGGAAGAACAATGTAGATCCAATTAGCACTGTAACGTGTAAACATGAACACTAACTCCCATGGTGCACCGGGGTCTGTGTGCCTGTGTGTGTGTGTGTGATTCAGTGATCAGTCTCATTTCTTAATCATCACTTTCTGCTCCAGATGAGACTTTATGAGGGGACTAAATTGCCTTAAAGGGATTTCTTATTAAAGGGATTACACCCATGTAATCCCCTTTGTCCCAGTGGACCCCCAAAAACCTGCACACACACACACACACACACACACACACACACACACTCATACAGTACATAACCAGATTAGCGTGTGGAAATAAATGTGCACAATGTTTTTGATACGCTACAAATGAAAACACACGTTAAAACGGCGAGCAACATCCGTCACGTGATCCCGTTGAAAATTGTGTACTTAATTGTGAGTGTGCACGTTAATTACACAAAGTGTTTGTGTGTGTGTGTTTATAACCTTGACATGCATCTGTTTGTGTGTGTGTGTGTGTGTGTGTGCGTTTGTGTAGCGTGACGCCGTGGTTTTTGGCGGCGCTCCCTCGTCTCATCCCCAATTAACGGAGACAAATCCGCTTCTATCGCCGCTAATGAGAGTCTTTAAGGTGAAGGGACTCTGTATTTATTTAATAAGAAGAAGCTTATTTATTCCATTTCCATGAGAATGAAAACGCCGCCGCTGATTCGCTGAGGGACGGATTAGAGAAGGAGGAGGAAGAGGAGGAGGAGGAGAAAGAGGAGGATGGAGAAGGGGGAAGAAGCATGAAGGGAAGAGGGTACAAAAAGTGTGGATTAGAAGAGGAGGAGGAGGAAGATGGCGTGAAAGTGGAGGTGTACGGCAACAAAACAGCGAGGAAGTGGGGAACAAATGAGGAAGAAGGGAAACGAGAGATGAAAAGAAAGTAGGGCTGTCAATCGATTAAAATAGTTAATCGCGATTAATCACATGATTGTCTGTAAAGGGGAGACTCGTGGGTTCCCATAGAACCCATTTACATTCACACATCTGGAGGTCAGAGGTCAAGGGACCCCTTTGAAAATGGACATGTCAGTTTTTCCTCGCCAAAATTTAGCGTGAGTTTATTTAACTCCTTCATGACCAGGTCTGACCTGGCTGGTACCGATGGATTCATCAGGTTGTCTAGTTTCATATGATACCAGGATCTTCACTCCAGCTGTAGAACTGAGCCGTCTACAACCTAACAATCCCAAGTTGCTATGATGCGTTAAAGAAATTAGTGGCGTTGAAACTAATTTGCGTTAACACGTTATTATCACGTTAACTTTGACAGCCCTGAAAGAAAGATAGGAGATGGAGGACAGAGTTTGATGAGGAGGAAGACTCTGATGAGGTAGAAGATGAAGAGGGAGGAAGAAGAAAAGGTAGATGAGAAGAAATGGAAGGGGTACAATTAGTACAATTATACACTAGTACAATTATAATAGGAGTGGGAGGAGGAATAAAGGATGAATTAGATAAAAAAGAAAGGTAGAGAAGGATGAAGAGAGAAGAGGGGGAAGTAGAGGTTTTGGATGAGAAGGAGAAGAAGAGGAGGAGAACAAAATGGTCAAGAAATGAGATAAAACAAAGAGTAAAAAGTAGAAGAGCATCATTCAACAGTTCTGGAAACTTTCCAACAACTGGCGTCGGGATTTTAACTTTTGAGTGAAGCCGTTCAGAAAAGCTGTAAACCCTTTAACCTTCAGACGCTGTTGAACCAGGGTTCAAGTACACCTCGACCATTTACGCTACTGAACTCTCTGGACTTGTGTGAATGAATGTGGCTAGTGAACATAATCCAGTAGGAGGAGGAGGAAGAGGAGGAACAAACGAAGGAGTGAAGCAGGGGTTAGAGGAGTAACATCTGTCCTCTCTCTGTTTGTTTGTCTGTGCAGGTGGAGCTGACCGGCAGCAGCGTCTTCGACTACATCCACCCCGGAGATCACGTGGAGACGGCGGAGCAGCTCGGCATGAAGCTTCCTCCGGGCCGAGGGTTGTCTCTGTCCCAGGGAGCCGTCAACGAAGACGGGGCGTCCTCGGCGTCGTCGTCGTCGCACTCGGAGACGCCGGAACCAGGTAGGAAACGAGGGAAGGAGGGAGGGAAGGAGAAAGGGAAGGCTGCAGGAAATGTGTCTCTTTTTTCACAGGGACAAATATGAGGCCTACAAGGTTCATTCATTGTTTCTTTTAACAATCAAAATCCAAGAAGACAACAGAAAGAGAAAGAAGGCTGAGGAGAAAATGGTCTCAGGAAAGCTTGAAATGTGGAAGAAGAAGGGATGAAATAAAATCCCTTGGTGAAAATGCCACGCAAAAAACTTAAAATGCCGAAAGAGCGAAAGTAGTTAGTCAGTAGTTATTCCATCGTTGCATTGAGTTCGATATTTCCACTCTCTAACCTCGATGCCCTCTCTCTTCACTTGTTCCCTAATATCCCAGCATTCCCTGCTGCAGGTTTGAATATAATGAGTGCGCCACATTGTAAACTGGTAAAGGACACATCCCTCATTGGGATTCTTTGCATTGCCGTCTGCTATCACTCCATCCTTCTATCCCTCCATCCTTTTATCCCTCCGTCCTCTCCGGCACCACATGTTCAAGACCTTTTCATTGTGCTTCTCTCTCTCTCTCTCATGCTGATGATAATTTAAGTATTAGGGTGAAAATCCATTTATAAATTAAACAAAATGACTTGATATCCATCGAGTCCCTTAGTTCATCAGCCTGTTCAAACAAGGAGGGGAAGATTGGCTTCGCGGCGGCCGGGGTCTTCGGAGACGGGCGCGGTAATTAGATCTGCCGCGGATTTATTCTTGGCTGATTGGTGCTGGTGATGGGTGAGGGGCGGCTTTAAATTAATTGGAGTTCCACATTTGAGGTTTTTTGTTCTTTTTTTTTTTGTCTTTGACTTTCTGCAAACCTCTAACGGAGCGTCCCGATGCACCAAACTGGAGGACGTATGTGTGTGGACGTCAATGTCAATATGTCTGGAGAGGAAGATAAGACATCTAAAACATAACGGGTGTTTCCCAATGCTAATGTGCCCTGAAGATAGAGAGATATGAAGACATTGAAGAAATAGAAGAGGGGTTCGTATGAATGTCTCAGTGATTCCCAAAGTTAATTTGACCAGAAAGAGAAAAAAAGAAAGAAGGAGGAAGGAGGGGAGGAGGAGGAGGACAAAGGTGTTTGTTCTACCATGTTAATTTGTCTAGAGAGAGAGATGGAAAGAAAGAAAGCGAGGCAGGGGATGTAGGGACGTGTTTGAATGTGCACGAGTGCTTAGCAATGTTAATTTGACCAAAGAAGAAGAAGAAGAGAGAGAGAGAGAGAGAGAGAGAGAGAGACGGGAGGGAGGGAGGGAGGGAGGAAGGGAGAGGTTTCAGACGGACATGTATGGATGTGAAGGAGTGATCCCCAATGATAATGTGACCGGAGAGAGAGAGGAAGAGGGAGGATTAGGATTCATGTATGTGTTCTTTAATGTTAATTTGTCTGGAGAAAGAGAGGAGGAATAAAAGGAGGGAGGAGGAGGAGGGGTGGTATGAATCTGTATGAGTGTCTCCCAGGAGGAGGTAGGGCTTATATCAGGTGTCCGGGGTAATCGGTCGGTTCATTTCTCCCAGAGACGATGTGAGATGTCTTTCTGTCTGAGTGGACGGACATCAAACTCTGGATTGAAGCGGTACCTTGTTTTTCTTTGGCCGACTCCACAGTGCCGTGTTCCCTGATCAATGAGTCATAATGCTAATCAGATTAGATCAATTATCAGAATATTATGAAGGATTTAACAGTAATAACTTGATCTTTTGGTCAACAGTAGAGTTCTGGTGCTCGTGGTGCTTGCATGTACTTGATTGGCCAACGCGGCGCCTTGTCGGATGACGCTGCATTCATGTTATCAGCAACAGTTGAGCCAGGTTCAACTTCTTTACTGGGCGATCATTTGCAAGAAAAAATGTTGCCGTTATGAGTTTCTGCAAAAAAACACGGAATACGTCGAACAAGCCCAAAATACGTTTCATAAAAACTTTTCATATCAGCCTCGTATAACGCTTGCAGAAACACCACGTGGTTAAAGTTGTGAAACCGTTGGTTAGGTTTAGGCAACGAAACAATGTGGTTAATTAAGGTTAGAAAAAACTTTGTGGTTTGCGTTAAAATAATAACGTAACAACGTCACTACTAAACAACAACCTTCTTACAAGAAGCGTAAAGTCCGTGTTTACTTCAGGTTTCAGCGGCCTCCTCTGTGAAAGTCCTGTTTGTTTATACCATGTCATTTTAGTTACGGTTGCTTGATATACTACTGTACATCGCTCGCTCTGACTAAATGCAAAAACGTTGACATTCAGCGTTTGCAGGAACGATGCCAACATGTTTTCCTGGTGACTGGGTCCATTCCAATACATCAAGGAGTTTCATTTTTTAACATCGTCTGTCTGAACACACAGTTACGCTTCTCCTCGCGCTGTAGCATTTCCATTTTTCTTCACAGCCACACAGTTTTGCCAATGCTCTTATCACCAAGTTTAATACCTTCAGTCCTTCAGTTCTGTCTCTTCCATCGTCCCCTGGAGATCCAGGAAGTGGTCTGAAAATGTGTTGACAAAAGTTGAGATGATTTCTGAACCAGGAGAAAGAGTAGAATCAGAGTTGACAGCTCTTGTTTAGCTGATAAAGCAGATTGAGTCGTCACCAGTTTCTGGTTAAAGTCAGTTTCTAGTTTAGTTTGGTTAGCCTTCTCTATGAGTGGTCTCGGCCCGTTCACACGGAAAGGCGTATAAATGCCACGATAATGCGCAGGGCGCTTAGCGTGCATTAAGTACGTCTGTCTTGATTCCGCGTGTTTACATTAGTGACGATTGGTGCGTATTTTTTATTGACGTTTGTGGCGTGTTTTCCATGGTTGTTTCTGTACATGTTTTACTTAGTTTACATACTTATTTTAAGTCCAACCATGACGTTTTCCCCTTACCTGAACTAAGTGGTTTTCTTGCCTGAACCTAACTGCGGATGTTTGCGTGCGTACAAATGACACGCAAAGTGTCCGTGTAATGTTGTGGTATTTATACCCCCGGGTTTGGTCATAAGTTCCTCAATTAGTGGCCAGTATTTTCTCTAATTTTTTCCATTTGTTGAGGTGAATGTTGGGGACAGAAATGTCAAACCACCAGCCTCACTTAGTATCCAACATTTTGTTAAAACAACACATCAACACATGAAAAGTATTGAAGTTCACTGATGTTGTAAAATATGCAATAAACTCGTCATATATCTCATCCCATTTGAACAATGAGTATAAATATGTGTACATGTTGCGTTACTCCTGCTTATGCGTTAGATTTAGGGTTAAGTCCCCTCAATGATTTCACCAGTGAACTACTGAAATAGTGTTGCTATAAAGACGGGCTTCTGTTTTAGTTTATATGTTTTCCTTTAACATTAAATTCACAGCGTCCTCCCCTCCAGACGATGAGTAATGCATTTCCACAGGCGGCCTTCGTCATTAGTTTTCATTCCAGTCGATACTTTGGCCGACGCCACGCCTGCTAACGTGTCCGACTGAGCTTTTCCATTTGTTTACATCGTTTTTTGTTTTTGTTCCCTCCTTCTCTTCCTCCTTGAGGCGTCTTTGTTTCTTTCCGTCCTCCCTTACCAGCTTCATCACCTGCCTCTTCCTCTTCCTCCGTTCACCGGGGGGGAGAGTCTCCGATCGATCGCTGCTGACTTTGTTTCTGTGTGAAGTTTCACACTCCGGGCGCCACTTCATCCTCCCATATGCTAATACTGGTTTAAAGTGGGGGATGTTTGGTTGTGTTTCTCTACCTGGTAACTCCATCTGGAGGACATATAAGCCCCGTTTCCACCGCAGGAACTTTCCCCCCAGAACTAAGAACCTTATGAGGAACTCATTGCATTTTGATTGTAAGGACCTGCATCGAAATTAAGTTCTGGGATCATTTTACGGGACTTTTTTACCTTTTCCAGACTTTTTTTTTTTTCAAGTGGACGGATTGACGAACCGTGCCCGAGTATGGTATTCCCAACAGGTCCCGGCAGATGGCCGCCCACCCAGAGCCAGCGCTGCCCGAGGTTTCTACCCGTTAAAGGGAAGTTTTTTCTTGCCACTGTCGCACCGAGTATGGTCTAGACCTCTATATAAAAAGTGTCTTGAGATACGGAGTACGGCATTCGGCACAGTGTTCACACTAATCGGACCAATTGGACTTTGAGGTTCAAGTGTACTTGGATTTGGGCTCAGGTCCCTGAGGTGAAAACCTCCTTAGGTCAGTTGTCCTCTATGCAACTATAAACCCCGCCCATCACGGGAAGCCATGCGGCTTCAAACGAGCACAAAGTTGCTTCATCTCCACATAAAGTTCATCAGTCTGAATTACTTCTAAAGTTAATAAGTGGGCTTACCTCGCCGGCTGCTCTGTCATAATATATCAGACAGCTGACCCCATCCTTTTAATTACAGTCACGCTCATAAAGTATTGAAATTGGAGTTAAAATATGAGATGACCTTGGCGGAGAGAGATCTCCCTTTGAAGCTCGGCGCCGCTTTCAACACACCCTCTTGCACTTAAAGAGAGTCATCTTTGAAAGCACATGACGCAATTTGACTAATATCAGTCAAACTGAGGCTGAGAGGGACGGCGGCGTCTCTGACGCTGCTGAAGGGTGAGTGGGTGAAAATTATTACTCGTGAGTGTAATTCAGAGTCTCGGTGAAGAGGAGGAAGAACTCTCACTCCGGCGTCTTCATTACAGATCGTCAGCTCGGGGTCATTTATATTCTATCTGATGTCTGCTGGCTGTTGACTTTGACCTCTGACCTCCTCGCTGGAGGTGACTTGTAATTGTGAGCGTGACCATAATTTTACTTTTGAACTGATACCGATGCTCTGACGAAGAGAAGTCCTGACCTGAAAACAGCTACAGGTACTTTAGGTGTTTGAAAACTGATTTTGTTGCAACACGGCTGCTAAACGTTGACATTCTTTGGACTTATTTCAGTACATTTAAAACCGACTTACTCAAAGTTCTCCAAGGTTTTAGTCATTAACTGAAACTTTGACATCATTATGTTTGATTAAGATATATTGAGAACAAACAAAGTACACTTACATTATATCTGTTCACAACCAAGCAGGTCGTTCAATCCTTGTTTACTGATGCTTCTTGCTAGAACCAAAAGAGTAACTGTGTTCATGTTTTAGACGTTATAGGACTGAGGTGAGACTCTTTGGGTTATATATCATCACCATCAGTTTGATGCTTTTCCCCGTAAGTCCTTGAATGACAGAGGCTCCTTGAACGCATCACAAAGATAATTCTGTCCTTTTTTTTTGGTCTAAAATCTCTGATGTCAAAGTGACTTTTGAACACAGCGAGAGGGCGAGATTTCAAAAAACCCTCTCCTTCCTCAAAACGGCATGACCACACGATGATGACACCTCTGACAGAGAAGTGACGGGAGATAATATGAGGTTTTATCCTTCATGTCCTTTTGTGTCCCCGTATCATCTAAACTCACACTTTGTTCGTCGCTGCTCTAACGACGTGTTTTACCTTCAGGCTTCACCACTCTAAACACTCCAATACCAGCTACTATAAGATCACATTTACAGTTTACTTTCCTCAAGTTAAACTTCAGTTCAGTCTGACCAAACATACCTGCAGCACAACCTGCCTGCTGCCGACACTTCATTTCATTCACATCCACGCCGCCCAACAGAAAAGCTCGCAGCTAATTGAGTATTTATTTCAATTTTCTCTCATCAGAGGAGAAGAATTAGTTAGAAAAACACCCCGATTTCAGAGTCCTTGTGGAAGTAACAGTAATTCTGCCCTCCAGGAAAAACACCATAAGTTCTCCATTATTAGCTCCTTGCGGTCTAATTGTCCGCGGCGTCGCCTTATTTCAACATCATAAGTCTTTGATTATTGTTGCTAATTACGCTATTAGCACAATGGAGGGGAATAATTCGTCATAATCGCTCACATTTATCATAATTAACCAAAGTTTACAGTCACCTACGTTTAATGTCATTTAGAGCGGCCGGCAGCGGCGACGGCGGCTGCTGCCCAAGGACAAACTCACCAAGTGTGAGTGTGTGTGTGTGTGTGTGTGTGTGTGTGTGTGTGTGTGTGTGTGTGTGTGTGTGTGTGTGTGTGTGTGTGTGTGTGTGTTCGGTGGGTGAAGCGTGTTTGTATTTGCATTTGAAATGTCACTTGGACTCCAGGACAGAAGGCAAAGGTCAAACATGGCGGGCTGCACACACTCACTCTCACACTAATCTCCTGTAGTACATCCTCCTGTCTTCTTTCACCTCCTCCTTTGATCCACCTTCATCTCACGAGTCTCATATTGTTTTTGATTTTTAATATATTACCTCCAGTCTGTAGTTTGTCTGTAGGTAGATAACAAAGTGGCAGGCTCTTTAAACCCGCCCGGTGACTACCTAGTCAGGGTGCTCTAAACCAAAATGCCAAGCTGGTCAAACAGTTACCCAGTCAAAAGCACAACTAAGCAAGCAGCAATAACCACAACTGATTTAATCTCTACACTCAAAGGCCACAAAATACACACAGAAACTTACATTTACTTCACCTCATGGATGTTCTAATCCCGGACGAGCCCCCCATTTGTTACAACCCGGCTCAAAGGGTGCAACAAAAATGGGATACCGGACGAATTTTAAAATAGTAAAAGGCATTTAATTAACAATAAATAACTAAACAAATGTGGAAAGTCAGTAATCAGTAATGCAGGCATGTGTGGGCGTGTGAAAATGTCTGTTGCAAACAAAACCAAAACAGGTACACGATTAACGGCCCTAGCAATACCAAATCACAATACTTTGGCACCGCAGTGTGGTGATAGTATCGAGTCTGGAGATATGTGTATCGTCCCAGCTCTAGTACAGATGTTAACAGTGATCTGTGTTGTCGTAGTGAGGAGCGGTAACATGACGTAAACCCTCCAGTCGGTGTCTAGCGTCAGTATTTCCTCTCTCAGTCTCAGGTTTCTGCAGCAACAAAGCGGCGGTTTGTTTGTTTTTGTCGGAGCGGAGCAGCTGAATGATTCCCTCCCAGCAGCAGATCCTCTAAACTCTAAACTCGCGGGGAGAATTAGTCACAATGGACTCAGTAAAAGTGCTCAAATTAATTAAATCAGTGTCATGAGTGTGTTTTAAAGAAAAGCAATAAAACCACTCGAGGCAAACAAAGAACTTTTTCAGAGGCGGAGGATTATTACTAAAACAAAATTATCCGTTTGGTTAAGTTTTATTAGACCGCCGCCTGCCCGCCAGCTCGCCGCTCGCCACCGCCACCGCTCTAAATGGAATCTTTAGAGTACACAATAGCCAATCAGGGGCTATTATTATTAGAGTTTTCTAATTAGGCTCCTTAACGAGGACGGGGGGGTGTTTACAATGGGAGTACGGAGCTGCTCAGATAACGCCGGCAGAGGACGACGGCGCCGGACGGCGAGTTAGAGCGCTCCTCTTTTTACTATCTGTCTGTCACAGCGGCGATAACACGGGAACTTCTCAAGGTCCAAGACTCAACTTTTAATTTGTGGACAGTGTGTGTGTTAGTGTGTGTGTGTGTGTGTGTGTGTGTGTGTGTGTGTGTGTGTGTGCTCAGTCAAACTAAGTTTAAAGAGGACGGCGTGTTCAACATGATGAAGAGGTGTGTGACAAGTGTGTGTTCAGAGAAGATGGAAGGAAAACAGGAAGACGTGTTTAAAAGAGGCGGTTCTGGGATGTTAAAGGAGAAGAAGGAGAGCAAACTAAGTACATTTACTCAAGGCCCATATTTAAGTATAATTCTGAGGTACTTGTACGTTATACTTCTACTCCACTACATCTTAGAGGTAAATATTGTACCTCTTTATACATTTATTCGACAACTAAAGTAACTTTGCAGACTCTGATTATTAATAAAAAATGGAATCAGTAAATAAGTGATGTATTATTAAACATTAAACTACCAGCATGGTATAAAATCATTAAAAGTATCTCCACCTTTACCAGCTGCAACATTAAAGTGATGAACACTTTAATGCATCAATAATCCTATAATATCATATATGTTATTCTGCATAATGTGTACTTTTACTTTTTTGCATTTTAAGTATGTTTTGTATATTTGACTTACAGCAGAGTATTTTTACTCAGTAAAAGAGCAGAGTGCTTCCTCTCCATCAGTGGTGAATTTAAAGAGAGGAGATTGAAGACGGAAGAGGAGAGAGACTGAATGAATGAAGAACCAGATATCACAGAAAGACGTGTAAATACCACGACATGATACGACGTAGTTTAGCCTTTACACGTGTCATTTGTACGCCACGCAACAAAGCTACGGTAACGTCCGCAGATGTGTTGAGGCATCAAAACCACTGAGTTAGATTTAGGAAAAACATCATGGTTGGTCTTAAAATAAGTACGTACACTGAGTACAACGAGTACGCAAACAACGGAATAAAAGTACGGAAAACACGTCACAAATGTCAGTTTAAAAGTCTCTCTCTTTTTATTCTTCATCACGAGCTCTGAGCGGGATTTGACGTCGCAGTCAGTACAGACTACATGACGTGCACACGACGCGCCAGAAGCTAGAACGGCGTTCTTATTGCACGCTAAATGCCCCGTCATTCATACGCCTCTTCATGCGACCAGGCTGCTGAAAGACAGAAAGAAAAAAAGAAGCAGATTGCAAGTTAACTGGTGGAGGGGAAGAGGCAGAAATAGAGAGGAAAGAAAGAACAAACTGTGGTTTGAGGAAGGAAGGAAAAAGAAGAATTAATAAAGGAAAAGAGAAAAGGAAGTGAGGGAGGAACGACTGAGGATTCAAGTAAAGACGACGAGGAAAGGAAGTGAAGGAAGGCGGGACGAAAAGAAGATAGAGAGCGAGAGATGATGAAGCAAGGAAGTAAAGAAAGGAAGGAAGGGAGGAAGGAGGGAAGGAGGAAAAACAAAGAACAGAAGATGAAGACAACAAGAAAGAGAGAAAGAAAGAAAGAAAGAAAGAGAGACTGATGTTTCAGTGGAGATGATGGAGAGACAGAGAGAGAAGTGAAGGAAGGATGAACAACAGCAGCAGCATGGAGGGAAGGAAAACAAAGAAAAGAGAGAAACAGAGAGAGAGAAAGAGAGAGTGAATGTCCTCGGGGCTGAACTGCTGGCGGCAGACAGCGCAGCAGGAGGAGGTCAAAGGTCACCGCTCTGCAGAGGCTGGCCGGGGTCACACACACACACACACACCCACACCCTCACACATACACACACACCCTCACACACACACACACACACACACACACACACACACACACACTGTGCCTCAGTCTGCCTCGCAGCGATCTGACTGGTCACTCACCACCGCCGTCACGTGAAAACCTCGTAACTCCACACACTGAATCACTTTCTGTTATTCTTTTGACAAACTAATTCTCATATTGATCATAAAGCTGAGAACATTTACTGTCGGCTGTGCACGACAGTTTTGGTAATACCAAAATGACTTTTCAACCCCGTTCTTTGAGGAATATAACGTGTTTTTCTAAGAACGTTTGAACAAAATAGCGTCTAAAATGAGCAAACGTGTGACTGAGGTTCGCCTGTTGACCTCCAGCAGATGTTGTGATGTTAGAATCAGACCAGATCTGTCAGTAGACGTTCTTCTGTTGGCGTGTTAGCATGTAGAGCGACACACGTCTGCTTCCTCAGATCAGATCTGTCAGTAGACGTTCTTCTGTTGGCGTGTTAGCATGTAGAGCGACACACGTCTGCTTCCTCAGATCAGAGACAATAAGTCGTCGTCTGTGTTCATCAGAATCCGGAGCAGCTCTCTTCACAGACGTGTTTGTTAAAACCAGTTAGCAGCTCGATGAACACGGCCGCCGCGTCTATTCCTCCTCACGCCTTCCTCTGATTACGGATGCTAATCTGTTCAGTCCGTCCATCTGTCCTCTCTCTCTCTCTCTCTCTCTCTCCGCCGCCGTCACCGTCACCGTCGCCGCCTGGATTCAATTACACCAAACACACTCCTCTCTCTGTTATCCTCTCGCCCCTCTCTGTTTCTTCTTCTTCTTCCGCATCTTTTTCTTCTACCTCCCTTTCTTGTCTTTTATCTGGGGACGTCGCTGTCGTCTGGCCAAACACGAACAGAGGGAGGAAGAGAGAGAGAGAGAGAGAAATTAAAGGAGAGGAACTAAAGACAGAAGGACGAGGGGACACAAAGGAAGAAAGAGACAAGTGTGGAGATGAAATTAAATCTAACAGAGAGAGTGGAGGTGTTGATGATGGACTGATTCAAGTTTGAAGCAATTCTGTTTAAAAGTTTGAATTGATTCAAATTCATTTGTTTCTGGTCACTAGACTACTAACTTCTGTTACATCCAAACATCCACAAATAACTTTTTGCGCGATGCGATTACATTCAAAGTTCCTGCAAAGAGGCAAATAGATGTGAATTTGCGCCGGGCGTATTCGTGAGAGTTGAAATATTTCAAGTCGAGCTAGAAACTCCCGTAACGCTGTGTGGTGAAAGCCTCTCAGCGTTCAGATCCTCCTCCTGTCGTCACCGACGTCCTCACGTTGTTGAACGATAAATGGAGGATAAATAAATCCAGTATGTGTCTGTGGTCACCCAGAGCTACGATAGTCCATCACATCTGTACAGAGAGCAGACCAAACTGTGTGTAGAAACAACAACGTCTCTAGATGACGTCATGTTGAGTGTTGATGGAGCAGCTGCATAGCCCGGCTCTGATCCATCCAGACTCCATTCAGAAAACAAGCATTTTAAAAGTTGTCTGCTTGTCGTCATGGTAACGGACCTGACAAAGCATGAACTCAGACTTTTTTACTAATCAGCATCATTATGTAGTTATTTCAGCATCATTTTGATCCGTTTATTGATATTAAATCACAGCACAATCTGTTTATTTGGGGTTCAAAACCTGATGACTCCATCGGTACCAATCATGTCATACTAGCTTGTTATGAAGGAGGTTAAATAACGCTCCAAACTTACGCTAAATTTTGACCTCTGACCTCCAGATATGTGAATGAAAATGTGTTCTATGGGTATCCATATGTATATATATATATATATATATATATATATATATAGCTGACTGTAGACAGAGAGGGTAAGAGACCAGCATCCTGTTGTATTTGAGTAAAAGCAGCCTGAGAGCAGCGAGTGTTGTCATGTGATGGATTCGGTGTTTGTCCTGTGTTTGAGCTGTTTTCAGAGTAAATGCCACTCGAGGAGCCGCTGGACGCTGCGTTTAGGCAACCGTTCTCTCTGTGGGAAATCTGATATTTGTGCTGTTTGTTTATATTTGTTTTAGTGTTTTTTGTTGGAGACTAAGAGCTGTGGATTCATCTGCATGTTTCCTGTTTGACACGGGAATCTGTGTGTGTGTGTGTGTGTGTGAGACACTCTGCTACTCGGTTTTGGTTTTCTATTTTTAATTCTATTTTTACAGTTTAAAATAAGTCTGATTAAGTATGATTTCATCAGCAGACTGTTCACACTGAACGAAAACGTCACAGCAAATATCCAAACAGGCGTTATCTGGATGAACTGACCACACATTGGGGAATCTAAACGGTTACTTTCTCACCTGAAAACATATTAAAACTTAATAAAGACACAAAACTGACGGCCGGTCTCAAGGAAACCAGACGCAATGCATTGTGGGACAGTTGACCACGTCTCACACTCTTGGTAATATAGAAGCAAAGAGACGAAACTATTGTTCAACACAGGACATTTCAGTAGAATATGAAAACTGAATAGAAATAATGTAGTCTAACGGCACTTTTTAGGCGACGTTTTACTGGCGTCCGGTAGTCGCTTTCAGTCCAAAATGGCGGAAGCGTAGCTCTGCTGCTGGGCGCTGACGTTGCAATGGAACGAAGTATTGACTTTGACTTTCTTTGGTAGTAGCATTTATATCTGGACATTTCTCACGTCCACAAAATCCACATACTGCAGTGTGAACGCACTACATACTAGAGTATAATTCAACGTCATACTTAGTATGAATAGTACCTTAGTATGTTAGTACGTTAGTACGTTAGTATGAATAGTACGTTAGTATGAATAGTACCTTAGTATGTTAGTATGTTAGTATGAAAAGTATGTTGGTATGAATAGTACATTAGTATGAATAGTACGTTAGTACGTTAGTATGTTAGTTTGTTAGTACGTTAGTACGTTAGTATGTTAGTATGAATAGTACGTTAGTATGTTAGTATGTTAGTACGTTAGTACGTTAGTATGAATAGTACCTTAGTATGTTAGTATGTTAGTATGAAGAGTATGTTGGTATGAATAGTACATTAGTATGAATAGTACGTTAGTACGTTAGTACGTTAGTATGAATAGTACCTTAGTATGTTAATATGTTAGTATGAAGAGTATGTTGGTATGAATAGTACATTAGTATGAATAGTACGTTAGTACGTTAGTATGAATAGTACCTTAGTATGTTAGTACGTTAGTAAGTTAGTAAGTTAGTATGTTAGTATGAATAGTACGTTAGTATGTTAGTACGTTAGTACGTTAGTATGTTAGTATGAATAGTACGTTAGTATGTTAGTACGTTAGTATGAATAGTACCTTAGTACCTTAGTATGTTAGTACGTTAGTATGAATAGTACCTTAGTATGTTAGTATGTTAGTATGTTAGTACGTTAGTACGTTAGTATGTTAGTACGTTAGTACGTTAGTATGTTAGTATGAATAGTACCTTAGTACCTTAGTATGTTAGTACGTTAGTATGAATAGTACGTTAGTATGTTAGTACGTTAGTATGTTAGTACGTTAGTACGTTAGTATGTTAGTATGTTAGTACGTTAGTATGAATAGTACCTTAGTATGTTAGTACGTTAGTAAGTTAGTATGTTAGTACGGAAGTACGTTAGTATGTTAGTACGTTAGTATGTTAGTATGAATAGTACGTTAGTATGAATAGTACGTTAGTATGTTAGTACGGAAGTATGTTAGTACGTTACCATGTGAACCCTCCTCTCTGTCCTCCTCACTTTTCCTCTTGAGTTCTTTTTTCTATTTCTACACCTCCCTCCCTTGTTTTACACTTCCCATCACTCTTTCTTCACTCACGTCTCTCTCTCTCTCTCTCTCTCTGTCTCTCTCTCTCTCTCTCTCTCTCTCTGGAAGTAATTATACAGGTTGCAGATACAGACAATTACTTATTATCTCTCCATTGTGTGTCGTCGTGACCTCTGACCTCCTTCAAAACCAAGACGAGCTGTCAGTCTCGTCGTCCGTATCAGAGAAAAACAAATTGTTCTTTCATTTACTCTCCTCTTCACGCTCTCCTTCCTCCCTCCTCCTCCTCCCTCTCTCCTCATCGTCTCTTCACTTCATGGTGAACAGTCTGTGGACACCTGAATGTCTGACGGACAGTCGATAAGTCCAGTTCATCCCAGAGGTGTTGGACGAGGTCGAGGTCAGAGTTCTAGTGAACACCAGTCCAACTTCTTCTACACCAAAAAGGTCCTCAGACTGACGGGCTAGCTAGCTTCAGGAGGAGGAGACGGCTGGCTAACGTAACTGTCTCCAGAACTGGCTAGTTAACTAGCTACGCTGTAAAAAATAAAATAAACTGTAAACAAAAAAAACAGTAATTATCTTTATGTAATTAGCCTTTATTACTGTAATATTACAAGAAATATTTTCCTTTTAACATATATTTATTGTTAGAATAGAGTAATATACCGTAAATCTAAGACCGTTTACATATAAATCATAAATGAAACATGTCATTTTACATTGCAAAAGCCCAAATTTACATTAACTCAGAAGTTTTGCAAAAAAAATCTGTATTTTCACAAGAAATATTTTTCGAATTCCATGAAATCCTTTTCTTCTAACATAAATTAATTGTTAAAATAGATTTATAAACATCTAAAAAACAGAATAATTATCTTTTAAAAATGATCAAGAAAAGCTTAAATACACATAGTTACGATTGTGATTACAAAAAATACTGTAAATCTAAGACCATTTACATATAAATCACAAATGAAACATGCAATTTTTACAAAAAAAGTAAAATTTCTTGAAAAAAACTGTAAAAAAAATATTATTTTTTTACAGTGTAGCTTAAAAATTATTATTTTTTACAGAGTAGCTTGTCCGGAGTCGATCTGCTCCGACAATAAACTCAAACTTTAGTAAGAAAAAGCTCAAATCCACCGGCATCTGATACATAAATTAATTTCACTCTCACACTCTTCCTCAGCTCTCTCTCTTTCCTTCCTCCCTCTCTATCTCTCCCCTTCTGTCTTCATCCATTCCTCCTTTTATTCTCCTTCTCTTCACCTCTGCCTTCCTCTCATAGGTAGATCTGTTCCCAGAAGAGGAAGAGGAGAGGCTAAAGACAGCTTAGAGAAGCCTTAAGAGTCCTGTCACAGGGAGATCACTGAGGAGGAGGAGGAGGAGGAGGGGAGGAAGAGGGGAGGAGGTGTCTCTGAGGAGGAGAGACGGGAGACGAGAGGAGAGAAAGAAAGACAGAGCGGGATCAAGGCGTCTCCAGACTATTAGAGGCTGTTTGATTTGAGCTCATTGTCCTGATAAGACTGTCAAAATAAAAGTCTTTTTTTATCACTGCAAAGGGGAGGGGGGGGCTGATGGATGAGAGGAGATGAAGAGAGAGAGAGGAATGGAGGTGAGGAAGAGGAGGAGGAGGAGGAGAAGTGGTTTTACCTTTCCTTACCTTTGGTTCCCAGGCTTTTACTTTGTGGGAAAAAGCTTTGAGGAAATCTACCGTCTCAGCCAAACGCTCTTATTCTGTAAACTCTGCTTTAATTGGGTGTTTTATTTTGTCAAATTGCTCTTCCTCCTCTTCCTCCTCCTCCTCCTCCTCTTCCTCCTCCTCTTCCTCAGTCATCTCCTCTCCTTCCATCTCTTTCCTCCTGCCGTCCTCCTCTTTTCCCTCTTCATCTTCATCCTTCTCACTATTCACCTTCCTCTATTTTTCATTTTTCATCCTCCTCTCTCTCTCTCTCTCTCACGCTCTCTTCCCTCACCACCCTTCCTCCTCTCCTGTCTTGTCTTTCTTTACACCTCCTCCTCCTTCCTTCTTTCTGCATCTATACCTCCTCTTCCTCTGAACCATCATCTCCATCCTTATCTTGTTACTCCTCTTCCTCTCTTCCTCACACTCTTTCTCCTCCTTTTTTTGTCCTCCTATATCTCTCTCCCTTCCCTTCACCCCTTTCTTCTACCTCCTCTCTTTCCTCCTCCTTCTCCTCCTCCTCATCATCATCCTCTTGTTCTCTCCTTCCTCTATCTTTTCTTCTCTTCTTCTCTCTGCATCTACCCTCCTCTTCCTCATCATCCTCACCTTCATCTCTTCCCTCACCCCTTTCTTCCTCCTCTTTTCGTTACCTGTCCCTCCAGTCCTCTACTTCTCCTCTTCCTCCTTTTCGTCCATCTCTTCTTCTTTCTTCTCCTCTTTCCTTCCTTCTCCTCTCCATCTGTGTCTTTTTCATCTTTCTCCTCCCACTCTTGTTCCCCCTTTTCTCTCCCTACCTGTACCTCCCCTCTCCCTCCTCTTCCTCCTCCTCCTCCTCTTCCTCTTCCTCTTCCTCTTCCTCTTCCTCCACTTCCTCCTTCTCTTCCTCCACCTTCTGTAAACCGAAAAATGATCACTCTGGCTTTTTTTCCTGACACAATTTGTCAAATCCTCCCTGATAGGAAACACATTCTATTCATGAGGCAGGTCTCTCCTCCTCCTCCTCTTCCTCCTCCTCCTCTTCCTCCTCTTCCTCTTCCTCCTCTTCCTCCTCTTCCTCCTCCCCCCTCCTCCTCCCCCGGCTGACGGTAGCAATTCAATTACAGCCGCGGAGGCGATAGTGAGCCGGAGAGGCAGCAATATGACAGGACAGTTACAGAGTGTTTACACAATTAAACTTTCACTGACAATACTCTCCATCTGGGATGAACGCATCCTCGTGTCTGTGTGTTTATATACTCTCTCTCTCTTCTCTCTCTCTCTCTCTCTCTCTCCCTATATATATAGATATATTTATATATCTATATTTATAGATATATATAGGGAGGAGGAGGGATGATGATAAGAGTGGAGGACAGATGTGTTGTAGTGTGAGATCATTGTCTTGTTGCTGTTAAAGGAATAGTTCAACATCTCTCTGAGAGGTTAGCCGACTCGTCACTCCCGTAACGTCGACCGTGACCGTTTCCCAACACTAACTAAGAGGTTGTGTTGCCTAAACCTCACTTCCTGTGAAGTTTATTTTGAAAGCACACTGCGTGTGATGAGCGTATGTTGGCACTTCGTCCCCGGTCCGTCCAAATGTAGCGCTATAGAGGGGAACCCTGTGCGTCGCTGTGAGTGGGAATGTGTTGGATTAGCTTAGCTTAGCATAAAGACTGGAAGTGGAGGGAAACTGCTAGCCTTCCTGATAGTTGTTGTACTTTTAAGGAGAAATTACGTCTGAAGGAGAAGTTTGTTTCTCTTGATGTTAGAGGAGTCTCCTGTCACATGTCCACCTCTGTCTCCTCCTCCTCCTCCTCCTCCTCTTCTTCTTCTTCTTCTTCTTCTTCTTCTTCTTCTTCTTCTTCTTCATGTGTTCCTCTCTTTCTTCTCCCTCATCCTCTTCCTCCTCTTCCTCCTTCTCTTCTTCTTCTTGCTCTACTTCTTCTTCATGTGTTCCTCTCTTCCTTCTCCCTCCTTCTCCTCCTCCTCTTATTTCTCCTCCTCGTCTTACTCCTTTTCTTCTTCTTCTTCATGTGTTCCTCCTCCTCCTCCTCCTCCTCCTCTCCTTCTTCTACTTCTTCATGCATTTATCTCTTTCTTCTCCCTCCTCCTCCTCCTCTTCCATCTTCTCTTCTTCATGTTTTCCTCTCCTCCTCTCCCTACTGATCCTCCTCCTCCTCTTCCTTCTTCTCCTCGTCTTCTTCTACTTCTTCCTGCATTCCTCTCTTTCTTCTCCCTCCTCCTCCTCTTACTCCTTCTCTTCCTTCTCTACTTCTTCATGCATTCCTCTCTTTCTTCTCCCTCCTCCTCTTACTCCTTCTCTTCTTCTCTACTTCTTCATGCATTCCTCTCTTTCTTCTCCCTCCTCCTCCTCTTACTCCTTCTCTTCCTTTTCATGTGTTCCTCCTCCTCCTCGTCCTTCTCATCGTCCTTCTCCTCCTCTTCCTTCTCTTCTTCTTCATGTGTTCCTCTCCTCCTCTTCCTCCTCCTCCTCCTCCTCCCGTCTCTTCTCCCTTCACTTCATTCATGTAAAAATTGTTTAATAAAAGACGTCAGCTCCGGCAGCAGAGCTACGCTTCCGCCATTTTGGACTGAAAGCGACTAGCAGACGGCAGTAAAACGTCTGCAAAGAGACGTACTAAAGTAAAACTACATTATTTCTCTTCTCTGGTCATATTCTACTGAAATGCGTTGAACGATAAAATATTATAAATATAAGCGTTTTCAGTCCAAAATGGCGGCTGTTGTCTAAACAGCAGCAGAGTTTCATCTCTCTGCTTGTCTGTGTTTGAGCAGAGTTTCTCTCCTCTTGTGTTTATTTCAGCCTCTTAATGTGCTACATGTGTCCGTCTTATCTGCTGTATTATTTCCTTCTTGTTAAGCCAATTATATTTGTGTCTTCCTTCACGTCGTCGTGGCGGCGGCGGTGCAGCGGCGGCGGCTGGTGGAGGTCGCGGCGACCTTGCTGTAGCTGCCTTTGTCTCATCACGTTAGCTAGTTATCAGTGGGACACAACGGGCTCTCTGAACCAGGCGGCGCTATTAGACTGTCTGACAATGATACACTGTCCCGCCGAGACTTCGCCGCAATCACACACACACACACACACACACACACACACACACAGGCGTTGAGAGAAACCCTCGGCACTCTGGGTATTGTCCAAAGATCACAGGCGTAGGTGAGTTGTTCTTTTTAATTAATCATTTGTCCTTCAAACGGGGGAAAGTTTCCTCGCCGTAGATAATTAGGTCCCAGAGTCGGCGCCGCAGCCACCTGCTGCCTTTGTAGCGCTAATCTCTGTCTTGTAGGAGCGCCGTCCCAGAAGACACCACGGCAACGCACGCCACGGCAACGCACGCACGGCAACACACGCCACGGCAACACACGCATGGCGAGCAGAATGAGAAAACACCTCTGAATCCCCACATGGTCCTCCACCTCCTCCTCCTCTTCTTCTTCTTCTGTTCGTCTTTTCATTCCCTCTTCTGCTCCTCCTCCTTCTTCTCCTTCTTCTTCATGTGTTCCTCCTCCTCCTCCTCCTCTTCTTCTTCTGTTCGTCTTTTCATTCCCTCTTCTGCTCCTCCTCCTTCTTCTCCTTCTTCTTCATGTGTTCCTCCTCCTCCTCTTCTTCTTCTTCTTCTGTTCGTCTTTTCATTCCCTCTTCTGCTCCTCCTCCTTCTCCTTCTTCTTCATGTGTTCCTCCTCCTCCTCCTCTTCTTCTTCTGTTCATCTTTTCATTTGCTCTCCTCCTCCTCCTCCTTCTCATCCTCCTCCTCTTCTTCCTCCTTCTCTTCTTCTGTTCATCTTCTTTTCATTCCCTCTTCTGCTCCTCCTCCTCCTTCTTCTTCTCCTCATCTTCTTCTCCTTCTTCTTCATGAGTTCCTCCTCCTCTTCCTCCTCCTCCTCCTCTTTCTCCTCCTCCTCTTTCTCCTCCTCCTCCTGCTCTTCCTCCTCTTCCTCCTCCTCCTCCTGCTCTTCCTCCTCTTCGTCCTCCTCCTCCTGTTCTTCCTCCTCTTCCTCCTCCTCCTCTTCCTTCTCCTGCTCTTCCTCCTCTTCGTCCTCCTCCTCTTCCTCTTCCTCCTCCTCCTCCTCTTCCTGGGTGTGTGTGACAGTGAAAGTGATATCTCCAGTGTGTGTAATCCTATTAATTCAAAGTGAATAACAAAGAGAGAGAGAAAAGAGAGAGAAAAGAGAAAGAGAGAGAGAGAGAGGAGGTGCTGCTCCCCTGTCGATCCTCCATCCTCTCTCTCTCTCTCCCTCTCTCTCTCTTTTCTCTCTCTCTCCATCATCATTATTCCTCCGTCAGATCGGAGGCTGATTTCCTGGAGGACCGACTGATGGAGGGATGGAGGGATGACGGAGGGATGGAGGAGGGAAACAGAGGCTGCACCTCCTCCTGGGAGGCCTCGTTTCCTCTTTCCTTCCCTCTCTCTCTCTCCGTCACTCTTTCACTCATTGTCTTTTCCCTCTCTCACTCTTCCTCCCCCGTTTCTCTCATCTCTTCCCCTCTCTTTCCACCTCTTCCTCCCTCTCTTTCCATCCCTCTCCATCTCTCCTCCATCATTTTCCCCTCCTCCTCTTGGTCCTCTTTTTTTATCTTTTCCATCACTTCCTTTTCATCCTTCTTTTTCCTCTTTTCATTTTGATATACTTTTTTATTTCTTTTTTGCTTCTTTCTCTCTTTCTTTCACAGACCTTTTCTCCTTTCTTTTTCACTCCTCCCCGTTTTTGTCCTCCTCTCTCTCTCGCTCTCTCTCTCTGTCTATTCAGTCACATTTCATCCTCTCATCTCTTTCTTTCATCATTCTTGATTTTCTCAACCTCTTCCCTCTTTTCTCCACCTCTCTCTTAATCTTTCTTCCTTTCCATCTTCATCTTTTGCTTCCTTTCTGTTCTCCCTCTTTTTCTCCTCCCTCCTCATCTTTCTGTCTTTTCTTTTATTTACTCGTTCTTCCTCTCCTTTTTTCCGGTCTCCCTCTCACAATTACTTTTTTCCAGCTGTTCTTTTTCTCTCTTTATCTCTCTTTGCATTTCTCCTCCGTTCTTTCTCTTTTTTCTTTTCTTTTATCCTTCTTCCGCTTTATTCTCTCCCTCTCTCCCACCCTCTTGTCTCTCTCTCTCCATCCCTTGCTTTTCCTCCCTCCCTCTCCTCCCTCTCTCTTTTTCTCTCTCTCTTTCCCTCCCTCCATTCCTCCCTCTCTCCTTCTTTCTCTCCCTCCCTCTTCTCGCTCTCTTCTTCTCTCCCTCCCTCTCTTGTCTCTCTCTCCCCCTTTTCTCTCTCTCTCTCTTGTTTCTCTCTCCCTTCCTCCCTCCCTTCCTCCCTCTCTCCCTCCCTTCCTCCCTCCTTCTCTCTCTCCGTCCTTCCTTCTCCTTCTCTCCCTCCCTTCCTCCCTTTGTCCCTCCTTCTCTCTTTTGTGTCTCTCTCTCCTTCCCTCCATCCCTCTCTTGTCTCTCTCTCCCCCTTTTCTCTCCTTCTCTCTCTTGTTTCTTCCTCCCTCCCTCCCTCTCCCTCCTTCTCTCCCTCCCTCTAGTCATTCTCTCTCTTCAAGGACATTTATATTATAAAGGATGAATTTGCATATTAATTCATTTCTTTCAATTTTTTCAGATTAGACGTTGTCAACACGTATCAGAGCTGATCAAACCGCCGCCGCCGCGTAGCGTCCACCAGAGACCTGAGAGAGTGTGTGTGTGTGTGTGTGTGTGTGTGTGTGTGTGTGTGTGTGTGTGTGTGTGTTTAGCAGAGTTGTAAAGGAAGTAAAACAACCAACCTCACAATGTTTACAACACAAAAACACACACCAGGTCTCTGCATGAATATATATATGTATATATGTGTGTGTGTGTGTGTGTGTGTGTGTGTGTGTGTGTGTGTGTGTGTGTGTGTGTGTATTTCGGCACCACGTATCATACTTTCCTCTAAATAAAAAGGACAATATTTGTAATTTGTTTAAACGATAAACATAACATATGTTTGCATTTAACAGACGGGGACCTCTAGACGCTGTATGAGTTATGAATTATGATTTTTGTCTGTCAGAAACAAAAGTTCCAATGGTGTGACATTATTTAATCCTTTCTCCAATGACTTACGTATATACGACGGCGTATCAGGGCCAGTGTAGGTAAAAGAAAAATAATTACAGAGCCAGGTAAGGGGTTAATATTCCCAGAAAAAACTTTTATTTATGAGAAAAAAAAACAAAAATGTACGAGATTATAAATATCCGAGTTGACTTCATAATTTATCAAATTTGTGATTTTTTTCTCGTAAATTTCCGACTTTAATCTCAGAGAATATCAGAGTGTTTTCTCGGAAATCTATGCTTTTATAATCTAGAAAATTTGTCAGTTTTTTTCTTGGAAATTTCCCACCTTAATCTCAGAAAATATCAGAGTTTTTCTGGAAATTAATGACTTTATAATTTAGCAAAATTGGGTGTTTTTTTCTCGTGAATTTAAGGCTTTAATCTCAGAAAATATCAGTTTTTTTCTCGTAAATCTATGATTTTATAATCTAGCAAATTTGTCAGTTTTTTCTCTGAAAATTATGACTCTAATATCGCAAATTTGTGATTCTTTTTCTCCTAAAATTCAGAACTTTATTCTCAGAGAATATCAGAGTTTTTTTTTCTTGTAAATTTATGACTTTATAATCTAGCAAATTTGTGAGTTTCTTCTCGTAAATTTGACAGTATAATCTCAGAGATTGAGTTGTTTTTTTCTTGTAAATATATACTTAATAATCTAGCGAATTTATTATTTTTTTTCTCGTAAATCTATGACTTTATAATTTAGCAAATTTGTGAATTTTGTTTCTCGTAATTTTGACATTATAATCTCAGAGATTTTCTGAGTTTTTTTCTCGTAAATTTAGACTTTATAATCTAGTAAATTTATGATTTTTTTTTCTTTTATATTTACTACTTATATTTATTATTTTAATCTGGGAAATTCTGTGTACTCTGAATATTACCCCCCAACTCCGGCTCCGTAATTATTATTTCTACCTACCATGGCCCTGGTTTTTTTACGTATATGACTAAATTAATTTACCAAATATGTTTTTGGGGAAATGTAATTGCTGCCTGGATTATGTTCAGTGGTAACGTTGTTTTTATTGTATATAAAGTTCACATTAAGGGTTGGTGGGAGTGTGTGACGTCAATGAGTGTCCTCAGAAGTACAGTAATCCAGCCTGATGGCGGTCCGGTGTGTGTCTGTGTTTATGATGAGACGTTTCCCAGCTGTCTCTCCTCCCATCACTCCTTCTGATGGATGGACAAGTTATGAATATGCAGTTGATTTCTGACAAATGGAGCATCTCACCTTCAGGAAACCGCCTCTGCTTCACGACTGGACGCTGCTCGCCGGGCGGGGCGGGGGAGGAGGGTGAAAAATGTACTTCCTGTGTGGTATTTAGTGTTGTGAAGGATGAGAGCGTCACCGTCGGGTTGAAGGAATAATCTCAGAGACTCTGTTTTCACTTTATTTTGGTGATAATCTCTCATTTAAAGGCTTTTATTTTGACAGTCATGACCTAAGAAGATTACAGCTTTCGTTTTCTCCTTAACACACCTCTTAATTTGTCTTGTTTTCCTCTCGTCTCGGCTCCTGACGTGTTTTGACATTTCGCCGTGTGATTGCCGTGAGCCGCTCCGAGGTGATTGGCAGTTTGACAGCGGCTGTGATTGGCCGACGGGTCCCGCTGACAGAGCCAATGTATTTATTTATTTTATTAAAATCACTCCGTGTAGGCCTTGATGTGGAATTTATATGATGTCAAAAAGCGTTGAAACCTCCTCGTCGGCATCTTTATGTGTTTATTAATTTGTCAGGAGGAGAATCATGTGCATTTGAGTTTCTGTGTGTGTTTGTGTTTCCTCAGTGGAGTCCAGCAGTCCCAGTCTTCTGGCTCCTGATAACACTCTGGAACGATCCTTCTTCATCAGGATGAAGTCGACGCTCACAAAGAGAGGAGTGCACATCAAGTCCTCAGGATATAAGGTGACATTAAGATCCATTGCACAACTTGTAGTTATTCTCTTCATTTGGTCCGCACCGTTTCTGCAAAACTCTCGCCATCGTTCTCAGTCACATACCGAACCGAACCAAACAGGTTAGGAGTTAAAGCGCCCTCTAACATCAGAAACAACATACAAATCAACTATTTAAAAAAGACTTCAGCTCCTTAAGACTTCATTTCGACCCCGTTATTCACAGTTTATCACCTTCCCAGCGTTGACTGAATTCTGCACATCATGTCCTTTTACTGCAATTATACAACTTCTGTGTAGGAAATACTTTTTTTGAGCTAAAACCAGATAGAATCTTATTTTTAAAATGAACACAAAGTGTTCAATAGTTCAAAAAACATGACCAACTTAGTCGACGACGTCAGGACGTAGGCAACGACGACGGCGTAATGTAGGCGATGACGTCGGGATGTAGGCGACGACGGGACGTAGGCGACGACGGGACGTAGGCGACGACGGGACATAGGCGACGACGACGGCGTAATGTAGGCAATGACGTCGGGACGTAGGCGACGACGGGACGTAGGCTACGACGGGACGTAGGCGACGACGGGACGTAGGCGACGACGGGACGTAGGCGACGACGGGACGTAGGCGACGACGGGATGTAGGCGACGACGGGATGTAGGCGACGACGGCGTAATGTAGGCAATGACGATGTAATGTAGGCAACGACGACGGGACGTAGGCGACGACGGGATGTGGATGTGGGCGATGACGACGGGATGTGGGTGATGACGACTGGACGTAGGCGATGACGACGGGACGTAGGCGATGACGACGGGATGTAGGCGATGACGACGGATGTGGGCGATGACGACGGGATGTGGGTGATGACGACGGGATGTAGGTGATGACGACGGGATGTGGGTGATGACGACGGGATGTAGGCGATGACGACGGGATGTAGGTGGCGACAGCAACCTTTTTTTATTGGTTGGGACCTTCAGGTGTTAAAAGGCCCTGAAACAACTGTAGAAGCTGCTGTTCAGTGAAACAGACAGATGTTGTGTTTCTCTTACATGTTTGTGTTCACTGTGCTGTGAGTCACCGTAGGGATGTACATAAATATGCAGCCGCAGTGTGACCACACACACACACACACACACACACACACACACACACACACACACACGTATGTTGGTCAGATCATATAATCCCGTGTTCTCAGAGTGTGAAGGAAGAGTCAGCAGAAGAATATATTATCAGCTGCTGGCTTATCGTCTCTCGATCTGTCATCAAATGAAGTGATCCATATGGAAATTTATAATCCTACCGTGGACAGATGGGTACAGTGTGTGTGTGTGTGTGTGTGTGTGTGTGTGTGTGTGTTACTAAAATCAATAACAATGTAAA
>CAKAOI010043669.1:69215-84215 GCA_916701655.1 Sebastiscus albofasciatus | reverse complement strand
TCAGCTGCCATATGCTCCTCTATGTTCACCAGCTACCTCTAATTAGGGCTTCAATGATAACAATGGTAAATGTATGAGATTTAGTTTTGATAGTTATTTTTGAATCTGTTTTCCTCTACTGTACCTATAAAAACACTAGATGATCAGCCGATACATCGTTGATACATTGGAATCAATTCCGAATGATTTGTAAAGTGTAGAAGAGCCGCACAATTTAATTATTTTATTCCCATTTAAGTTGGCATATGGCTAACCGGAAGTTAGCCAGCGTGTCTTGGTGTGCGAATGCTCAAAAGTAGCATGCAGCTGTGAGATGAACAACAAGAAGTGTCCTATTTACTGTACATAACCCTCGTCGATACGACCCGTTCTGATAATGAATAATTGTGTATTGTAAACCATAATTAACCTTCTGCTTTCTTTAGGTTTCTGTCCTTAAAACTGTAAATCACACCACTGATTTTTTTTTAATTTCATCCCATGTCACTATGCGAATGTAAATCTATGTACATTTATGATTTATATGTGATAGCCTCAGTGTATAGAGGTAGATGAGTTATGCAATGTCAACACAATATTTCAGTGACTTGATTTTCATATGTAATGAAAAGGGGGGGGGAGGTAAATCAATAAAATGTGGTCACAAAAATTCAATTACATTATCTGTAGCTTATGCTCAGGGTGGCGGGGGGGGCTGGACCAGATTCCAGCTGATATTGGGCGAAGGCGTGGTACACCCTGGACAGATCTAAATTATTATAGCATTATTATTATTATTTGTTTGTTTTTTTATTGAATATATATATCATGCTAATTATCAACACTGATCAATATAAAAACATTTATAGTGATAACAGCTGTGAAGTTCTTAAGGGCTGAGTCATTTGATCCATTGCCAATACCAAAATATCGATTATTGCAGCTCTAAGTGTTCAGATTGAATTTTAATATACAGGCTTTTTTTATAATCATGTAAATGTATTGCATTTATTTCTTGTGGAAAACTAATTGGGATAATTCCACCAACCAATCTTAATTTTTTTCTCAATCATTTCTCACCTAACATCATAATTCTAACAGATGTCATTTAATGCTTCTATGGAAATGTTTCACTTGCACCAAAGCTCCACTGAAATACCCTGAAGAGTCCAGGCTCGTCTCCAGTCATCAATAAACTAAAGCTGACCCAGTTTAAACCTGATTTATGTTTGAAAGACAATTTTATGCTAAAGAATAAAAGCAAAGTTGAAGAGTGAACTCAAGAGAGGCCTACAATATACCTCTTCCTGCCTCTCTCAGACACACCTCTATTCAGTAGAAGCAGAAATGATGTTTGCATGCATGAAGCTCGGCTCATGTTTCTCTGTGATTCTGCAGTAGACAGCCAGGTGTGACTTTGAAAAAACGCAAACGAGTTAGACAATCCATTTCTCTGCGGATTTGCCGGCGGACGGTGACGCGTGACAGCGGCGGGCCGTGAGAAACATGATGTGGTCCGTGTGTGTCGTCAAATCAGCTCTCATTTCCAACTCTGAATGGAACTGAAAATGTCAGCCTTTGCTTCAGACTGGAAGTGGTGCTGGAGGAGTTCATTTCTCTGAGGTTTTTATAGCTGAGCATGAAGCGTGACAGCTTCTCATCTATCTGTCAAGACACACACTGCAGCCATTACAGAGCTCGGGCTTAATGGGAGTCATTTTCTAATAAGTGATACATGGACTAGGGGTGAAGGTTTCCCCGTAATTTTAAAATGATGACTTCCTTTTTTCTCAGGAAAACTGGGATTTCATGCTATAAATGAAGTTGGATTTTCAACCTAAAACTGGATCATTAAATGTTGTTTATTCTCGTGTTTAGGTTATATTCTTTCATATACATTTGATTGTGTGGTAATGTGTTTAGTTGAACAACAATACCTTGCCAGTTTTAATACCTCTGAGTGGTTATAGGGGAGTGTATGCCCATCTGTATTGTGCTGACATGAGGTAATGACTGTGTGCAGTGGCAGAGGAAAAAAGGTCTGATTAAGCCACTTGTTGAACCACCTTGCAGTTGGTTCAACACACCACCCGCGTGAGACATGCAGCAGTTCAGCGAGGTAGCCATCACGCGCTGCTCATGGGGGCTGTGTGTCCCGAGCTTGACAAGACAAAGAGTTTAAAGCCAATCTAGGTGCTCTGTGAAGCTGTATGGCAGTGCTGTGAGCTAAATGCTAACGTTAGCATGCTTACATGCTCACAATAACAATGCTAACATACAGCAGGTGTAATGTTGAACCGGTTCACCATCTTACTTTAAACTTCATTGTATATTTCTGCAAACCATGGATACGTTAAATGTGGAATGTTTTTGCATTCGGCCAGAGCAAGTGACGTATTATAACAAGCAACTGTTATTTAAGATTATGTGGTATATTACTGGGTATAAAGAAAGAGAAACCACTAGGTGGCTGGGAGGCGGATGGGTAAAGCAAACACAGGACTTTCACGAAGGAGACCGATGTTTGAACCAAAAGTATGACTTCACGAGTTTTGTTGTTACGGTCGTTACGTTACATTACATTATTAGTTTATTACTTTAACACAAACCATGATCTTTGTTCTAACCTTAACCAAGTACTTCTGTTGCCTAAACCTAACCAATTGTTTCACAACCTTAACCACGTGCCATTGTTTGCTTCTGCAATTGTGATACAAGGCTGATATGAAATGTATTTATGAAACGTATTTTTGGATCAGAAAGGTCGACATTCAGTGTATCCCGTGTTTTGTAGAAGATGGCTGTGTGTCTGGCCTCTCCAGCTCTCGCTGCGGGGCTGCAGGTTTCCACCTGGCGCCACTTCGCCGCGCACACCTACACAACCACCTCATTAATGTTACGGTTCCCTTATAGCACCGGGTTTAAATCCTAAATATTGCCAAATAAGCGCTGTTGCAAATCCTTTGACACCAAATCCTCCTCCCTCATCTTGTCTGTCAACTCTGTCTTTGAAATCTGACTCCTGTTCCTGTGCTGAGACTCTGTATGGAGCAGACACTTTCACTTTCAGTTTGTAGCGTCCGTCATCCAAGTACGTATTGATAACACGGCGCTGATATGTGGAAATGAACTAAACGGGTTATACGGTGGAGGTGGTGGGTAAGTAATTTAATTGGTGTATGCCCAAACACGTAACACAGACTACTAAGGCAAGCCTAATTGCCATCCCTAAATATTTCATTACAAAGTTGAAGTGTAAGCTGCCATTTCAACCTTCTCACTCCCAACTTGTTAAATACAGACGCTTGGTCAGTGCGTCTGATACTGAAGCACCATGACACCCGGCTTTCACCAATGTCAATCCATCCATGTTATTATTAGACAGGCAGAAAAACTGACGAAGTACAGAGAGAGAGAAAGTCTGCGTAGGGAGGATGGGAGGTAGGGGAGGTTGGACGGGTCAAACAAACACAGGACTTTCACCCAGGAGACCGCTGTTCATGTCCCTTGTTAAACCAAGTCAAGGTTGACTTGTTTTACCTACGTAACTTTACGAAAGCCAGTTACGTAATGAGCATAGTTATTTAACTCCAACCACGATCTCTTCCTAAGCCTAGCAAAGTAGTTTTGTTGCATGAGTCAATGTAAATACAAAGTAGGTTAAACGTACGTTGGAGGTTTACTTTGAAAAGAGACTGTATGCATATAACGAGCGGAAACTGTACGTTTCCTGTGAACACCAAAGTTTATTTTGAAAAGACGTGACAAGCGGACACTGACGCTAGAGGGGTACCTAGAGCATCATAGTTTGAAGCATAGGGCCACTGACCAAGTGTTGGTATTTGACGAGTCGGGGATGACAATGTGTCGGCCATTTTACCATGAACAGTAGGAAGAAAAGGCTACAGCTGAAAAGTCCATCCAGCAACCTTTCTATGTTTCTTACATACAAGTCTTCAGTATGCAAAATCACACACACGCTACAGGGGTTCTCACAAGTGTTTTTCAAGGATGTGGAGAGCAGGGTTTTGCTGAGAATTCTCTGAATAGCCTGAGAGGGACCTGCTCCACACACACAAACATGCAACAATGCCAAGTCATGAATATTTTCTTATTGAATGGCAGCAGTGTTCAAACCTTCAAAAACCTTTTAATTTGTAAGTGAGCCGGTTGTAAGTGTGACAGTTAAGCTCGGTGAGCGGGCCGGGCTGTGGTGGAGGGTGTGGAGTAACGTTTCCACACATCTCCCAGGGTGTGTAAGCAGAGGTTACACAGGTCAGTTACTGCTGATTATTTAGCTGGGTGGGGCTGCAGGCACCGAGGACATCTGCTTGTATACACAAATACAATGTTGTCTCTCGCATGTGAGTCAAAACGCTCATATTACAGTGAGCTGAGAATCTAAATCTGTTACATTACTCAGAAAAAACAAACCCTCCCTCTATTCAAACTGAGAACCAATCTTGTGGGTGGTAAGTTACAGCTCCCACACAAACTGAAGCTGGAACTCTGCAACAGTCGAGCTTAGCTGCTTACCTTCATTTCTAAAGAGCTGCAAAGGGATCCAGACCTTTATGTGAAACATGACAAATTACAAGTCTTTAATATATTTATCATTTCTATTTTTTGTATAAGATATCATTTTTTTCTGATCTTTTCTGTTGTAATTTGTTGATGCAAACTGAACACTGTATCCATGCTTTCTCTTTTTAAGATTATTTGCAATCTGTTTTGCCATTTATTTATTTTCATTTGGTGTAATATTGTTGACGAAACTCAACACTTCCCGTTCAGATGTTTCACAGTAAAAACTTCTCATTTTCTCAGAGGGCATACTTCTGTATCTTTCCTTGGTTAAGTTTCACAGTAGCTTAACCTCAAATGAAAAAAAGGGAGGCACGGTATTTCTGTTATTCTCTGTCAGCCTTTGTTTGTCAGTCTCCTGGGGTCTGGTTACAGAAAGAAAAGACAGTTGTTTGTAACTGTGTTCAGAAATCCCACAGCACCCTGTAGACTATTTTTGAAACTCAAAAAGATTTGAAATTGTTCAGTCATACCTAACACTTGGAATTGTTCCATGTACACTTTGTAAAACTAATGCTAGTAATGTGCCAGCTGGAAGGAACCAAGTACACTGTCCAGAGAGGGGGGTGGGTAGAGTAATTAATGTGTGCTACTGTCAGACACCATTAAGGGGGAACAAAAGGGGAAAACTAAATTGTATGTTAAGAAGTTGATGAGTAAATCTGAAATGGAGATAAGTTCATACCACATCAATTTCACTACTAGCTGTGGCAGTTGCAATCCTATAAGCCAGAGGTCACTAATAGGCAGACCGCGGTACGGGTCCAGATCCAGGTGCCGTCCTCTCCAGACCCGGACCTATAACTGACAAATTATTGAGAATTATTGAATTTTTACCAGAGCGTTTCTATTTTAAACGGCGCAGCTTTGCTAGCGTTTACAGCACGTTTAGAGGCCCAGGAAACTCAAAGGCCAATCCCAAGCCGCCAGGAGGAGCACCTGGTTTTGAAGCACATTTGACATTAGTGGCCAAACGGTGGTACTACAACTTCCGTCTTGGTCATGTGATGCCATCGGGCTCGAAAAGACTTTTATCCCATTGGAAAAGAGACATTTTTTTTAGATAAATCAACTTCCCAGTATGAACACTTGAATAGCCCTTATTTAAAGGTCCCATATTGTAAAAAAAAGGGATTATACAGGGGAAAATACACACAGCCCGTATTCAGAAATTGTGCATTTGAAACAAGCCGTTAGGATTTCTGTCCATTTGTGATGTCACAAATATACAACATTTAGACCATTACACGATTTTAAACATAAGTATTCTAAATGTGTCCCAGTTTATATCCTGTTGCAGTGTATGTAAAGAACATCAACTGACAGGAAGTAAACATGGAGCCAAACTGTTGACTAGCAACGCAATTCCGTTGCAATTCTGTTGAAATGCACTAAAACGGAGCGTTTCAGACAGAGGGTAAATACAGGTATATTCAGACAGACAGTATGAGGAAAATAATGTTTTTTTTTTTAACATTACATGATGTAAACATGTTCTAGTAGAAACACAAAATACAAGTATGAACCTGAAAATGAGCATGATATGGCACCTTTAAATCATTAGGTCCTAAAAGTTGTAAAAGGCACTAATAGCTGAATCCAGAGTTATTTTCCTTTCTCCGTTCATGTGAATGAGAGTCATGAGGCTGGGAGGCGGAGCTAAAGGAAACGCTACCACACCTGCTAGATGGGCCCAATAAAAGCGGAAGATCGCCAGAATATCCGGGTAATTTTTTCATGCGCCACTGAGCAACTTTTATAGGAATGAACGGGGCCGCTGAATCCAGTTCTCTTTATACATCCATGCATTGTAAAACGTATGATGCTACGCGGCCAACCAAATCTGCATAATCCGATAAGCACAGTGACTCGAGTCAGTGAGTGAGATACACACACACACACACACACAGGAAAGAGAGACAAGACAAGATGAGAGACAATAGTCGGAGAAATAAGTGAGTCAGAGAAAAGTCATTTCACATGGCGTGCTCTAAAAAGAGAAAAACAGAGCTTTTAATCCAGAATGGACAGACTCGTACATGTTCATTCTTCCCACGGGCAGTTCAAAACCAGTATGTCTCATGCTGTATGTGCTTTGTCTCATAGTGGCACTCACATTGCTGCTTTTAATAACCGCTGTGGTCTCAAAACATGTCTTTTGAGAAAACATACTCAAATGTTTGCACATCTAACACAAGTTAGACATCATGATGTTCCAGACCTTTGCTTGAGGACATTTTTTTTATCTAACTGAACCTTTTTGACTTTTAATCGAATACCCGTGCTATAAGCAGAACAAGTACTGTAACAGTAGTAGCACTAGTAGTAGTTGTTTTAGTTGAACTAGTAGTAGGATAGTGTTGAGCATTCATCAACACTATCCTGCTACTAGGAGGAATAAATCCCCCATCAACCCTCAGGAATATGCACAGCCAGCAGACGGCGCTTGTTCTTCACTTTCCCCCACACACGCATGTCTAGTGAGTCAGTGAGATAAGCTGCTGTATATTTACCCTGTAGGAACAAAACACAGAACACTGACCTGGCTGATAATGAAAGCTTTATAGTTCGCTTTACATTACATCCTTGTCACTATCCACCATTATTAACACTGAACTGATAGCACAGAATAGAACACTATCATCAATGCCTCTGCACCGATAAAGAAGTATAGTGTGTGTGTGTGTGTGTGTGTGAGAGAGTATGTGCATGACCTTATTATGTGTGGGCTGCAGCAGGAAGTGATTCATTGCCATGAACCGCAAGGATTCATACATCAGTGTAACCTACAAACACACACACACACACACGTACGTACACATTCAAGCAGCATACTGACACACTATAAACCACACATCATCACCTTCTGCACACTCACTCTGTACGTCTAACTGGCAATCACTGAGATAGAACGCTGGACCTACTTCAATCTCTCTCTCACACACACACACACACACACACACACACACACACATACATGCTGTGCTCATACTTGTGCAATCAAGGACATGTGGGCAAATGCCCACTTACACATTACAGAATCTACCATTGACAATCCAAACATCTGTCCAGTGTTTTGTCCATTATTCCCATGAGGTCTAGGAACATGACAACATTGCTAGAATGGAGTCCGACGTGGCAAGAAACACAATGGGTCGGAGAATTAGACAGCAGTTTAGCACTGTGATCATGTTTGCTCTATTTAAAGGCTGTTTTAAACCAGAAACTGCTCATCTCATGAAATAGATAACTACAGTAAAAGCCCACCTTGCGTTGCAGCCTACACTGTGCTGTTGGACCTATAGACATGGACACATCAGACATCCCTCTGACCTGTTTCTGATCCATAATTCTGGAAATTATTGACATTGTCAGACAGCATTAGTGCATTACTGAAGAAAATATTGACTGACTTTTTCATTTTCATAATTGACAGCATTTTAATATTGACAGCAGCACAGCATCGATCCTCCAGTCATTGACGTTCTGTCATAATGCGTTTCATAAACAGCTCTGTTAGATACATAAATGCGAAAGGCAGGACACATGCCATGTTTTCAGTGTTTAGTTAGTTTGTTAGTGTGAGTTGGACTGTTGGGTCGTGCTCATCGGGTGCTGAATGACAACAGTTGTTCATGCAAGTCAGGTGATGATTAGTACTTTTACAAAAGATAAATGTTAAAAATGGTATTTGGGTTTTTTAAAGGTCCCATCGTGCTCATTTTCAGGTTCATACTTGTATTTTGTGTTTCTACTAGAACATGTTTACATGCTGTAATATTAAAAAAAACACTTGATTTTCCTCATACTGTCTGCCTGAATATACCTCTATTTACCCTCTGTCTGAAATGCTCAGTTTTAGTGCATTTCAGTGGAATTGCAACGGAATTGCGTTGCTAGTCAACAGTTTGGGTCCATGTTTACTTCCTGTCAGCTGGTGTTATTTACATACACTGCAACAGGAAATAAACTGGGACACATTTAGAATGTTCTCATTTAAAACCATGTGATGATCTAAATATTGTATATTTGTGACATCATAAATGGACAGAAATCCTAACGGCTTGTTTCAAATGTGCAATTTCTGAATACGGGCTGTGTGTATTTCTCCGTATATTGAGCGTTTTGATAGTTTTACAGTATTGATATAGCACTTAAACCTGCTTTATTATGTAAAAAACCTGAAAATCTCACTTTTTATAATATGGGACCTTTAATGTATGGCCCCGGTCATTGTAGGTTTTTCAAATGTTGAGAGGTTATCTTGTGAAAAATAACACATTGTACTTTACAAAACCCATTTGTGAATATGATTTAATATTTATGATTCATGTCCAGTGGTATATTTGTATGTATTACTTATGTTGTTTGTAATGTATTCAAATATCAGGTCTATATATCAGCCTATACTGGTACTTTTGTGGTCTGGCCACATTTGTTCCCCTCAATGAAATCTGATGTTTCAGAGCTCTACTATACAGTGTATACTGTATAACAATATACATAGAAAGGCTTTACCATCTTATAGTGAATACCCAAGCTGACATTGACCATGAACCCGGCTGCTTACTACAATAGGTGACACTGTAGACAGCTCCGGGTGCTGAACTGAGGTCTAACACATCTAACAGTAAAGCAAGGAATCTCTGTCTGTCTATATGTGCGTGTCCTTCATTTGTCTCGAGAACTGTCCATCCAATCTACTTCACATTTGGCGAGTGTATTGTTAGGGACCAGGCGGCGACCTCTGGGTCTGAAGCCAATGAAGGAGTGACTTAAACCTGCATTCTATCTAATAGCCAGCAGGGGGCAAAGTCTGATTGTATAGAAGTCTATGAGAAAATGAGCCTACTTCTCACTTGATTTATTACCTCAGAAAACATTGTAAACATGAGTTTATGGTCTCAATCACTAGTTTCAAGTCTTCTTCAATACAGCATGATGTTCATTTAGTAAATTATGGTCCCATTTAGAGTCAGATAGACCATAAAGCAGGGGATGCTTTAGGGCGGGGCTACCTTGTGATTGACAGGTCGCTACCACGGCGTTATCCGGTCTGGGAGTTGTCCATGTTTTTGTCTTAGAGTATTAACCCTTTCACTGTGTGTTTTCAGTTATCAAAGTTAATTGTAACATTTTGGTTGACTAAGTATGTCTTATTCAGCGTTCGGTTGTACTTAGTTCCATCTTTTGGTGTCACTTCTGGTTGCAAAAAAAAAGATGGTGACGGCCAAAAAGCCGAACTCGAGGCTTCAAAACGGTAGTCCACAAACCGATGGGTGACATCACGTGACTGTGTCCACTTCTTATATAAAGTCTATGCTGAGATGTGCAGTATTGAAGTATATTTCATCAACAGCATATTTTCCACTGGGCACATGTGGTCCTCCATTAGTGAGCACTTTATGGATTTTTTTTGCCCCTAATTTTGCCTCTCAGGCAGGTGGAGCATGTTTGGGCCATAGGCAGCCTGACAGGAAGCTCAGTAGATACTTCTCAGAACTGGAAAAAAATACTTTCTACCATTTACGTGTTTGTTGGAAAAAAGAAATTACAGGTGACCTTGCGTTATTTTATTATTCTAATGAATAGATGCTACAATTGAACATCAGCCAGAGCTAAGGCAGCCAAGCACATTGTTCCCTGAGATAAGAATGACTTTCAGCCCTCACTGAGTTGGCTGACTGGACAATATTTTTGCCCGAAAGTCTTTTTTATAGATTTTATATTTTTTCTTTTGCTTAAATTGGCCTGATCTCAGTCTCAACACTCTCTAGCATTATAGCTTAGATTTATTTGTCTGGCTGAACAACCCTACACCTCTGACACCAACCCTACATCTGCGATTATTCAGCCACACATTGAGTGTTCCTTCCTCCCGCTTCACTAGCTGCATGGTACTAATAAGCATTAATGCACTGACCCAGTGACACAGCAGCAACACCTGGCATCATTTGATATCTGATAGGGGGGGAATTCGTGAAATTAAGCTTCCATTCATCCATCCATTTCTAAACTATTCTGTTCAGGGTCAAGAGCCCATGCAGCAAACCTAGAGACAAACACATTTACTGTATTTTACTGAGTGCATTTGAATATTGACTAGGACCATGCACTGTTGATAAGGTGCCTTTATAAGTAGGGGTAAAAGTGGGCCGATTGGACTGTGGTGATTAATACAATAGAAGCTTATCTGTTCCACGAGACACGCGAATGACGGACACCAAGAACGCTGTTGAAAAACACCCAAGTTACCCTTTAACAGCATCTCAACCCAGACTGTCTAATCCTTTACACACACACACACACACACACACACACACACGCACGCACACACTCACAGCACTAGCTGACATGATGTGGGCTGTCACATTGACATGGTACATAATGGCTGCTAATGTTATTGGATATTTTAACATAGCATAAGCAGAGTGGGTCATTCATCCCGTTTAGGCCTAGGGAGAGAGAGGAGCTGTTTCTTTTTTTCCAATGGTGCCAAGGTGACTGGCTAGGTCACAACATTGAACACTCGCCTTGTTTATTATCATAAAAATGAATTACATTGCAGACCATTCTGCTGATAATCTTTTAAAAATGCATGAGTTATAAACACACTCAGCCTGAATTATGAAAGACTCCATGAAGCTTTTTATGCTTTGCCAGGCTAACATTATCACTTACTCTGACATGCACTGAATGGCAGGGTGGTGAGGGTTTAAAGCTGAAGTAGGCGAGATTGGAGCAAATATGATTAAAAAAGTTATTTCTATAAAATGGTCGCTATATCGTGACAGTAGTACATGAAACAGGTAACCTGCCTCTGTGTCCTCAAGTGCTCCTAAAGGCATCTGCAAGATTTCACAGACTGGAGGAAAACAAGCAGTAAGAGCTGATCTGAGGTCTGCTGTCCATCTGCTGTCTATGAGAGCCGGCTGTCAATCACTCTGAACTCCGACCAAATGGTCAAACTAGGCAGCGCTGATCAAATATGAATCAATATTCTGTTACATTAATGTCTATTTCTCGCCTCAAATGTTTTCAGAATCATCTTGTAGTGTACGGTTTAGCTGTAACATGAGAAAGTTTGTGACGCTGCCGCCATTTTGAAATCTGGTGAAGGAACGCCAAGTTCTGGTCACATGACCAGAGCACAGCCAATAGAAACGCTCTCTCAATGAAATGACCTGTGATTGGTCAAAGTCTCCTGTCACGGGCTAGATGTTCTAAAGCCTGAAAACAGAGCCATGAGGAGGAGCAGAAGTCTAGTTTTCTCTCAGAACACTTGAATTACAATATGCTGAAAGGTTATTATGGAATTTTTGCCCAATGATGACAAAAATATACTGACTACTGCAGCTTTAAGGCACAATATGTTTACACCTAAACATTTTTTTTAAAAATATGTTTCTCATAATAGCAATAATGTGGCAATACAAGGTGACAATTGTATTTGAACATCCCTTTGAACCCACTTTTATTACCACAAAATATATCAAAGATCTTAAATGCGCAAAAGAAAAAAAAAGGTAAATATAAATGTTGTATTTGCTGAGGTTTTTGAGATCTCTGTGCTGACTTCTGCTGCCACCCCAACACTAGGGAGGTGTACTGAGTTTCATTTGAGCAGCATAATTGAAAATCATATTTGTAAAATTCAACAATTATTTGACTAGTGTGGAGTTTACATTGTGTCTTATCTTCAGATGTTCCAGTGAAACTCGAGGTCAAATGAATTTTGCAATGATTTAAGCCTCATAAACCAAATTCCATCCTGTCCCCATTGTACTGGAGTCGTGGCAAAACAATTCAGAGAACAATATTTTAACACATAAACAAATAAAGCCAAACTTTCTGCATGACTATACACCACTAGAGGCCGGATCAACCGGCCAGGGGGCCCTGGGGCAAAAGAATGAGCTGCCAGGCCCCCCATTAATCCTCCCACTGTCTCTGTGCAATGTGTACAGTATTTGTTATACTGGAATATTACATAGCTGCAGGTTTGCTGAAGAACCATGTAATATCTGTATTTACCAGCCGAGACAGAGGCGCTGCTATTGTTTTCACCTTGTGAGTCATCGTGGCAAAATGTGGTCCTGTAGACACCTGCCAGGTGTTTATATGTCTGTCTGTCTGATTTACAGCACAAAGGAAGTGAATCAACCATTGTGCAACCATAACACGAAGAGGACAGCGCTTTTGTTTTCCCCAGTAGCTATTGGTAGCTACCCCCAGTTACCAAAGAGTATCAATGTAAGTTCTTAGTTACGATCCCTAGTAGTTGAAATGGCGGACAGTGGAACAAACAAAATAAATATAGAAAACAAATGCCGTGTCTGTGCCGTGTTGTCAACTCTCTTCCAATGAAAGTAGCTAGCACTAGCATCACACAGTCATTTGAATAAAACAGGGGTCACTGACCTTTCTTAGGCTGAGAGCTAGAGTAGAGAAAATACGGAGGGCTACTTGTTTGATATAATCTTTCCGAATAATATAAATATACTTGGTTTACTTTTTAAAGGTCCCACATCGTGCTCATTTTCAGGTTCATACTTGTATTTTGTGTTTCTACTAGAACATGTTTACATGCTTTAATGTTAAAAGAAACCTTTATTTTCCTCATACTGTCTGTCTGAAACGCTCCGTTTTAGTGCATTTCAACGGAATTGCAACAGAATTGCAACGGAATTGCATTGCTAGGCAACGGTGTGGGTCCATGTTTACTTCCTGTCAGCTGATGTTATGTACATCCACTGCAACAGGAAATAAACTGGGACACGTTTAGAATGTTTACGTTTAAAACCGTGTAATGGTCTAAATATTGTATATTTGTGACATCACAAATGGACAGAACGGCTTGTTTCAAACGCACAATTTCTGCATACGGGCTGTGTGTGTTTCTCCGTATATTGCGTGTTTTGATAGTTTAACAGTGTTTATATAGAACTTAAACCTGCTTTATAATGTAAAAGACCTGAAAATCATCATATACAATATGGAACGTTTAAATAATAAATATTATGCATTTAATATGTAAACATGCAAGTTTATTGATTTCTCTATTAAAGATAGGGTCGAAGATGTTGGAAAGCTAGCATAATTTGAAAGTAACATCGCCTCAGGAGCTCCGTCTTAACCCCTCCCCCCCCTCGGGGCTCCTTCCAAGGCAACGCCCCCCCACACACACACACATGCACGAGCATGTAACTACTTCTCAGACACAGAGTGGAGAGAGGACCTCAACTGAACAACGCTACCTCATGACAAGTAACTGCAGCAGTGCTACTGCAGGGCTGAGTTTTCTCTTCCATTCTCCAGGAAACGTGCGGCGGCGACGCGCTTTGAGTTCAGGCTGGTGCACGCCAAGGGTAGAGTTCGAGCAGGGAGGCAGGGAGGCATCTGATTGGTTCTTTCCAAGCGGAGCGCGAGGCAGAGATTGGTAGACGTTTTTACATGATTACAGCAGCTACAGATGACGGCTCTTCTCCGGTCCTTTTTCAGAGCTCATCAGTAATGGATCGCTGTCGGGGTGCAAAGACCATTTCAACCAATATAACAAATAGTGGAGACTGGACAACATCGTCTACCCTGCCTTTAATTCCAACAATGAATGTGTTTCAACTTTTCAAAGTCAAACAATAACACATTTGTCACATTTTTGTACAAGGGCCTGTATTTGTTCCCCAGCTGGGAGCACTTGACAGCACTTTGGAGGAGCAGCTTTTTTTTCAGCTCAGGCGCTTCTGGTTGAGCACGTAGGGAGGGGGGACAGACCCGCCGGTCTGCGTGTGCGAGGAACAGTTGGGGGAAGTTGAAAAGTTATCTATTGCCACAGCTCTAGTAATATGCTAATAGCAATAATATCAGCCATACTGACGTATCGGTCAGGCTCCAAGAAAGATGCTGTATCTCCAAAACCTGAGGCTAAGTGTAAAAAAATGTGAAGTATTAAAGGTCCCATATTATAAAAAACTGAGATTTTCATGTTTTTTTATTATAAAGCAGACTTAAGTCCTATATAAATACTGTGAAAGTATCAGAACGCTCAATCCACAAGGAAATACGCACAGCCCGTATTCAGAAACTCTTCATTTGAAACAAGCTGTCAGGATTTCTGTCCATTTGCGATGTCACAAATATACAATATTTAGACCCTTTACACAGATTTAAACGTAAACATTCTAAATGTGTCCCAGTTTATTTCCTGTTGCAGTGTATGTGAATGTCATCAGCTGACAGGAAGTACACATGGACCCAAGCTGTTGCCCAGCAATGCAATTCTGTTGCAATTTTGTCGAAATGCGCTAAAACAGAGCATTTCAGACAGGGGGTAAATACTGGCATATTCAGGCAGACAGTATGAGGAAAATAAAGTGTTTTTTTTTAACATTACAGCATGTAAACATGTTCTAGTAGAAACACAAAATACAAGTATGA
>CAKAOI010043669.1:39101-69195 GCA_916701655.1 Sebastiscus albofasciatus | reverse complement strand
ATGTCACAAATATACAATATTTAGACCCTTTACACAGATTTAAACGTAAACATTCTAAATGTGTCCCAGTTTATTTCCTGTTGCAGTGTATGTGAATGTCATCAGCTGACAGGAAGTACACATGGACCCAAACTGTTGCCAACAACGCAATTCCATTGAAATGCACTAAAACGGAGTGTTTCAGACAGAGGGTAAATACAGGAATATTCAGACATTAAAGCATGTAAACATGTTCTAGTAGAAACCCAAAATACAAGTATGAACCTGAAAATGAGCATAATGTGGGACCTTTAAGTTGTTCTTGGACTTTTCAATGACTGGGACCACTGCATTAAAAGGATTCTGGGAGGCCTACTAATTGTGTGTCCCCACTGCAGCATAAACAAACAAACAGAACTTGTTATTTATATCAAGCAGTGAGGGGTTAGAGAGAGGGTACGCTGACAAATGGAAGGGTGTTAACCCTGCCACCGCAGCACCTCACTGAGCATTCTGACAGATAAATGTCAAATCTTAATGGAGGCACAAAATAAAGCCCTGCTTTCTGTTTCTGTCTGTGAGAAGAAAAGGAAGTGATGGAGAATTACTGTGTGTATGTGTGTGTGTGTGGGTATGTGTGTGTATGTGTGTGTCACAGGGAGCTGTCCATACATGTGGTGCTGATTTCAAACAGCCCAGTATTTGCTGTCCATTTCTCCCTTATCTTTCAAGTCCTTTTCTCTTAGATGTACCACCTTCTCTCTCTCTCTTTCACCCACCACAATGCACTCTCTCTCTCTCTCCCTCTGCTTCACGCCGCTCTCCCACTTTTGCTTTCTCGAGACATTAAATAAAAACAAAAGCTTCCTTATCACAGACTGCCTCTCATTTTCTGGGTTTTCTGCCGATTTCACCAAATTCTCTGTGACTAGCGTGACAAACAGGCCCTCTCAGTGTGGAAGCAGCCCTGTGTTGTGCTCTCCTTCACACAGCGGTGGGTGGAAACAGGAATCACTGCAGCAGCTTCTTTTTTCCTCCAAACATTCTCGTAGCAAAACGGATTAATAATGAAACGAGGTTTTGTTCACACAATATAATCAGCATCTATCACATCGCAGATCTCTTTTGAGTCTTTTTCTTTTTCTCTCCACCCCCATTTGGAAAGATAATGTCACTGATCTTCTTCTACGTTCGGCAAATTTTGAAGATACAGCTCTTGCTTTTTTTATTCACCATTTTATTTCCAATAGGTGCTGTGCTGTGTGATCCTAATGCACTGTGATGTGTTGACTGCTGCCAGCTGAAAGGCTTCACACAGAATCAGAGGGAGGGACGCTGAGCAGGATGGGACGGGTGAATCCCTGCTCATGGTGAAGCGAGAAGAAGAAACGTTCAAGCTGTTCAAAAATACTTAAAAACTTCCAGCACACTGAACTTTACACAGCAGGGTGTGAGTCTTTATATAGACAACTTGATGTGTGCAAAGACTTCAATACACACTCTTAACTAAAGCTTACTGTCTGCCCTTACTGTTCATCGTCAAAGGGACATTATCATCAATCTCTGAAGCCATCAGCTATCGGTCTGATGACGGATAAGTCTCTGAAGTCAAGGGGCTACATTATATTTCTGGGGTTCCGGTGTAGCCTGCAGATATCCGGGCCAAGACTTCCTTTTCGGTGCGCTGCTCATTGTCTTCAATCCGATTAGGAACTTGACGTGTGAGACTGGAGTTAGAGTTGATAAACACCATCTATAAGCCTCGTATTAACAAATGAAGGAATTCTGTCCACAGAAAAAACGCTTGAGGGCTTTTATTTTTAAAATAAAGCAGGAAGTGTTGATTTAAAAATGAGTCTTTACTTTTTTTCAATGTCTACAGATAGACATCGAAACTGAAGTAATCTTGCTGGTATGATGTCAATATGCTGTCAATAGATCACCTTCACTGTCTGTTGTTGCTGTGAAACGTGCGAGGCTCGCGTCAAAAATAGGCGAGACCTCGAATCTTTAGAAGAGACGCAGCTGAGACGCGTCTCATGTGGGCATAGTGTCTGCTCTAACCTGTTAACACGGACGGCGAAATAAAAAAACAACAGGTAGGGCAGCTGCCACGCGCTCCTGACGTTCCCACTGTGGACAAGGCTTTACAGCTGTTCTTCTTCTGGCTGTGGTACACCTCTCACACACAAAACAAGTCACGGCACACGCACACACACACACACACACACACCACCTCACCTCTGGCACTGCCGTTACATACCCTCATTGTTTTTACGTATCTGCTACTTTTGTAATGTATTTTATTGTGTAGTGTTGTGTTGTACTGTAGAGCTTGCTGAAGCATTGTGTTGATAATATTAGGCCACTAATTTGTAATAACCTGCCCAGGGACTGCAGATGAAAATGAGCTTATTAGCTAACTCTGGCACATTTACACGGAGGTGGAAACTAAAATGTTGATCCATGTGCACTGTCCCTGGTACATAAATAAACATTCATGAATAAAGTATAGTGAGTTTGAGTACAATCAATCCGGCACAATGTGATGGATTATGTCTCTTGAGCCAGTTTCAACTCTCTACAAGTCTCTTTTAAAACTGTAGTGAAATGAATGTAAATCAAAGGCTGACTGGAAGGTGAAAGAATTCAAATATCTAAAAGCTATTGGATCTTTTGGAGAACGGTATGTGAAGTATACATGTTTTGCAGTAAATAGACTACAACGTTTTTAAATGAAAGGCTCCAAATCAGAAGCACTGCTACCACGCTAACTTCTTTACTGTGATATATTTCCCCATGCACTCTGTAAATCCTAGGTTTCTCCTCTCCGATGAGTCACTGTGTGTGGAAGCATGAAGATCGGGGTTCATTTCGCTGTGAGCTGAAGCAAGCTTGAATTCACGCAGACAGAGAAAAACGATCTGAACCGGGCTCAGACTCAGATGCACACAGAGGGGGATTTTGCTTTTCAAGGAAGCAGTGACGGCTCACATCTAAAGCACTCCCATCCCGACCGCCAGTGCTGTTGAGATGCAGAATGCAGCGGGAGATGGAAAATTGACATGTAGAGACAGTCACAGTGTGTTTGTGTGTGTGTGTGTGTGTGTGTGTGTGTTTTGCAGGCTAAATAAGAGCAGAGCGCATGGGGATACAGTGGCAGTTTCACATCTTACCACAACAAGGACCTGATGGACTACTGCCTCTGAGAGCTGAGTGAAATGTTCCCTCAGAGCAGAAAGACACACACACACACACATCCATGCACACACAACTTCAAGGTGGCGAAAGGAAATTCATGTAAAAAAAATGTTGATCTTTCATTTTGACACCCTGTCAACATTGTTTTCTACTTTCACGCCATCAAAGCGAAGTGAAGTGAACTGAGCCAGAAGAGTGCAGCACAGCACATCCCAGGATCTCCATGTCAGGCAACGCACAGATTTTCGCTATGATGCAATGAAGCCATTATTTCCCATCAGCTCATCCCACTGGAAACGTACAGTCAGACTACTCATTCCCATCAGTGATGTATTGTTATAGTAGGGATGGGTACCAAGGAGCGGTCTTAAACTAGTACTTTTTTTTGAAGAGAAATAAAACCTATTTAGTACATTTTCGCATATCAGCACCCACGTTCTTAAAAAACCCCCAACTCTAATTTGTAAAATACTAAGCGTGTTATCGATACATAGTTGGACAATGGATGCTACAATTATAAAGTGACGGCTCTGTACGGAGTCTCAGCACAGAGCAGCAGGAGTCAGAATTCACAGGACGAGAGAGAGTTGACAGATAAGGCGATGGCTGACGATTTGGTGTTAAAAGCCAGGTTTCCACCAAGAAGTTCCTGCTAATTTAGTCCCGGGACTACTGTTCAAAGAACTAAAAGGTTCCTCTGCATGGAACCTAGACACAGCAACGAGGACGGAGATACCCACTTGATGTCACACTTTTTAAAACTCATATTAGCTTCAGCGTAATTTCAGAATGTATTTTCACATGGAACGAGGACTGTGGATTTTCTTTTGAAGAAATCTGAACCTAAAACAAACTAAAGGTTAAAATGCTCAGAAGAGTAAGCTAGCTTTGGCAAAGCAAGTGTAATACTGGCAACTCAATACAGCGTAATCATTTGAGATCTTCCGATCAAAGCGACCGCAGTGCCGCTGTCGGCGCAACAGGTCCGCTCACTCCGGCCCGCATAATGTTATAAATGTTATAAATGTTAGAAAGAGGCTCCGTCCGGAATAATGTGACGAGTCGACCTCGAGGTTTGTCAGATAAAACGAGCCGCACCACCAGCATCGATCTGAACACCGCTGTTAACATCTGCTCACGCTGACTGGCTGCATAACTTGAAGAAGAGATGAAAAGAAACTATGCACACGATAATAAAATCACAAACAATCTCAGATGTTTTTGCAACTTATTAGACATAGGCAGTGGTGATGTTAGAATGTATATGTCTTTAAACTGATTTACTTAATCTGATTTAACAACTTGACCCACTTTATAGCTGTACGGGGAGGCAAACCTGAGCTCAGCTTATTGTTGAATGTCATTGGATATCATGTTTTGTAACTGGCCGATGCTTGATGCATAAACAAGGGTACGGCAAATGCATTATTCAGTGTTGCTTAATGGATTCAGCTCCGACACAACTTCTGATTGTGAATGCTGATCACTTTCTAAGCAGGTGACACATGACACACAAGGAACAGGAGGCCACACACGCACACACAAAGATATTTGTCATGTGAGATGGACTCGATCGACTTTACCCAGACGCCGCTGGTTTGGCCACCACCTAACCCAAAAAAATCCCATCAAACTCAATAATACATTGTGGTTTTGGGGGTCTTTTTGTGCTATTCTCATCCAAAAGGAAGGAGGATTTCTTGGGAGAAGTTCAGTATATAGGATATCTAAAGTGATTTGGGTCCACGGTGGTTCGCTTTCAGCGCCCATCCAGGGAATATCAGGCTTTCACGGATATCTGAATGACTGGCTCCCAAGAAAACTGACATTTAGACTTAGAGTTTGGCTTATGAGCGACTGAGTCATGACTGCTTTTATCAGCCAATGAAAAAAAGCTATTTGGAGATATCTGGGCTTATTACCTCTCAGGCTGTGCTGTTCTCTGTCATCAAAGGATAAAAGAGAAGGTATTTAGGGAGATACTGCAGCGAGTGACGGGGTAGAGTAATAAATCAGGAAATGCTTTTTTCTGCTGCACTTTATTCAAGAAGAAGTGGGCCTCTCAAATCATCTTCCAGTTGCTGGTTCACAGTAAGGAGAAAAAAAAAGGCCAAGGAACATCTTTTAGGCCTTTCCAATATCCAGTGTTTTAGATACGGACTGATTCATATGATGTACAACTGCAGCATTCCAAATCATTTTGGTCAAGGTCAACCTGACCAAGAAAGGACTGCCTACTACCAGGAACATAATCAAAGGTAAGCCCTCCTCAGGGTTACTTAAACCACCTTTATACACTATTTTCTAAAGAATTCACCTCCTTTTTCAGGACATGAATTCACTTTGTGTCAGTCTTAGGTGCTTTCAAAGAGAAGACATTTTTTTTCTGAATACAGAGTAGATTTCTTTTGCACATATTAATGGTGAGGGTCACGGTTTACTGACCACTACGTCACAGGTTTGACAAGCTCTGAGATCTGAACTAAGGTTGAGATTATCACATTGAATATTGGACCATAACAAGGGAACGGAATCCCCTTACCATCACATCCTCCTTCAACATTTTCCAGATGCGATTAACGTGGACCGAAAGGATTAAAACAACCAAAAAACTGATCCTCAACAACACAACAAACACCTGTATGCTGCTTATGCTTATCCATAAGATATTTAGTCTCTGACTTGACTCAGTGAGCTCAGTTTAAGGAACCCCTTAATTTAAATTGAAGTTTTGTGCATAGATTAAGATTAGGTTCAATTGAGATTAAGGCATTTTAAAGCTTTTTAAGGGAGGGTGGCTGCCTCGTGCATTCAGTGTCATTACGCAGTGACCACAGTATATAGCTATAGTGTACACACATGTAGAGTTTATGTATAGATATAGACAATATTATCATGACCTCAAATTGATAGATTGGTCAATTGCCTATTCTCAGTCTGTAGTCTGAATCCCAAATGATTCATCATTGCTACAAACAGAATGGTCCAATTTTACCTTATTTCATTTTTACATTATTTTGGCTACATTTTTTTTACATGTCAGTGCTTATATTTGGTTACAGATTTAAATGAGGCCCTACTTGGTTGTGACCAGCTCAGTCTACAATTTCTGTTCACATAGTTGTGATTTAAAGTTAATTTTTTGCAAATTTCCAACAAGACAAACACCAATTCTACCCCAAAGAATAAACACACACATCTCTCCCTTTTTTGCCCAACTGAGGAACATTCCCTCTTCACTGACATCTGTTTGATTCTAGCTCATATGCTATAGATATACATCTCATAAAAGATCCCACGGATAAACAGCAACATGTGAAGGTTTTCTCCACCCAAAATTCTGCAAACAGAAGATAACCTCAGTTGAAATGTATTTCCACAAGCATCACTAATGAAGACATCACCCAGCTATAGGACGTTATGCTGTATAAAGCAGCAGCACTTACAAGGAGGTGATGTTCTGGAACAGGTCCTCGATGCTCCCGGTGCTGTTCCCGGTGCTCCCGGTGCCCTGGAAGGACAGCAGCGGGAAGAATTTGCTGTTGTCCGACTTATTGCAGTGGATCTCTACGGGAGAGCAGGTGCAGGTGGGCGGACAGTCCAGCAAGGAGCTCAGGTAGTGGCGAAAGAAGACCGAGCTGAGCAGAAAGCAGATGTGCATCCAGCAGCACCAGATCCTGGGAGGGCGACGGGCGCCCAATGCGCCAAATAACGCACCAGATCCATCCATGCTGTCTGTCACGACTCGAGCGCAACAACAGATTCTCTTCGCAACTTTGCAGCAGCAGCAGCAGCAAAGGAGAAAAAACGACTCAAATCCTCTGGTTCATAGTCCGCTCCTGCGCGTATACGTGGGTGTGTGAGTGAATGCGTAACCGGTGTCCTCACCTTTATGTCTCTCAATGGAGTCCAAATGTTAAATTAAAATATATATCCCCCTTCATGTCCGTGAGTATCCATGTGTGTGTGTATGTGTGCGTGCGTTAGTGCGGGTGCGTGGGTATGTGAGAGATGTTCATGATGCCAGTCACGGATCTCCTGCGCGTTTTACAGAAAACACCGCTGGGAAGGAAAAAAGGGAAGAAGAAGATGAAGGAAGAAATCCCCAAAATATTCCAAGTCCATCACATAAAGGGGTCTGAGCGTGTGCAGTCCGGTTTCTTTTTCTCTTCTCCTCCTCTCTCTGCATCGTTTTATGTCATCCCTCCATCTCTCTCTCTCTCTCTCTCTCTCTCTCTCTCTCTCTAGCGCTGTTGCTGCTGGTACCAGACGGTGGGAATGGTGGGGAGACATAGAGAAGACACAGGGTGGCAGAGAGAGAGAATCACTCCATCCTCTAGCTTCAAGTCCCACCTGCTGGACAACACTGGAAACTGACAAACAGATGCTGCGCGCGCACATAGGGTAGCACACGCGCTTTTTGTTTTTAGGTGGTATATAGTGACCCCACAGACATAAAAGGAACAATGGATGATTAAGCCCAAACACACACACACACACACACACACACACACGTGGTTGTATGCTGTCATCCCACATCAAGTGAAGCACCCTCTAGCATCATTTCTGTATGTTTAAAGGTCCCATATTGTAAAAAGTGAGATTGTCATGTCTGTTATACTATAAAGCAGGTTTAAGTGCTATATAAATACTGTGAAAGTATCGAAGCGTTAATATACGGAGAAATACGAACAGCCCGTATTCAAAAATTGCGCGTTTGAAACAAGCTGTCAGGATTTCTGTCCATTTGTGATGTCACAAATATACAATATTTAGACCATTACACAGTTTTAAACGTAAACATTCTAAATGTGTCCCAGTTTATTTCCTGTTGCAGTGTATGTTAATTAAATCAGCTGACAGGAAGTAAGCATGGACCCAAGCTGTTGCCTAGCAATGCAATTCCGTTGAAATTCGGTCTAAATGCACTAAAACGGAGCGTTTCAGACAGGGTGAATACAGGTATATTCAGGCAGACAGTACGAGGAAAATAAAGGTTTTTTTAACATTACAGCATGTAAACATGTTCTATTAGAAACACAAAATGCAAGTATGAACCTGAAAATGAGCACGATATGGGACCTTTAAAGGAACATTATCAACCTCAGGCAAGGTAAGCAACAGCCCTGGAGCCACAACCCCAGGGGGCCCAGCAGCCCAAAGGGTCGCTCTATATCAATCGGTTGTAAGTCATTTGATTACGAATTGGATTGGCAGTTGTCTCGTAGCGGGGGCCCCGTGTCAATTCTACTTTTAGGACACAGACACAGCTCATAAGCACAACAGGTTCTCACTCCTAACTCCTCGAATAACGCCGCCTGGTCAGTGGACTAATTACCTTGAGCTAACACTGAAAACCTGTGGCCGAGTTTACACCCAGGTGACTTACACCTCCATGATATGATGCGCAGGCATTGAGCATGATGTCCTGACTTTTGAGCCAAATGCTGGTAGTGGTCACTTAATCTATCTTTCACACTTAGGTCCAGAGCAAGATATCTCCATTTTAAATGTTAAAGGAATACATACACATACTTGTAAAGGGACATACAGACAGCAGCAACAACATATATTAAAAAAAAGAAAGAAAGAGAAGAAGAAAAAGTACTACCCGTTGTAATAGTGCAGTGTCAAGAGGTAAGTTCATATTTATACAACCAACCTCATATATAGATACATATACATACAGTTTATACATACGTCTATATCTACACACGCATTCATATACATATCCACATAGACACATTCGCTTACACAATTATCTATTCTATTATACAGACAAAAAAAGGACATATTTACATCCCTTTAGTTGACCTTTATCGACATTATTAATTTATTAATTTTGTTTAACTCCAATCTTCACCCTGACTCAAAGTATCCCACCCATGCTAAAACATCATATTCTGTTCTTTATTTCTATTAACATCTTTCTCAAGAAATTGCTGTCTTTTTATAGCTTTTAAATATAAATGCTTTCCCCATCATAATGATGATGTTGTTCAGGTATCAAACATAATAATAGATAAAGGACAACTATAGAAATTTGATTTGTAGACTGAGATCCACTTTTCAACTTTAATCCAAAATAATGCAACTTCCTTACAATACCAACATAAATGAATCCTGAAAGAAATCTCCATTGAAGCTAATATGATATCACATTCTCTCGGTCCACAAAAAATACATCTTAAAGCAGAAATAATGGATTTGGGGTTTTTTTGGGTCACTAGGGGGCAGTGGAACAAGCTGTAAACACAACATTGATATACTGTGACCTAATAATGTTGTTAAACGGTAAACGTGTTAGCAAACAATTGTCTTTTTACACATCCGGTAGACACAGAGCAGCAACATTCATTTGGAGGTGTTTGTGGCCACCTGATTAAGTCCACTGTTCTTTTAGCCTTGGATTAGAACGAGAAATGAGAAATGAGCAGTCAAACAGGTTGGAAACCAGCCAACACTTCTCATATATCAGCTGGTAACTTGCTGAGTACAATTATTGTAATAAGCTGTTGTCTTTTTGCCTTTGAACACTATGCTTTGGACATAAGCGTTTCCTCAGGTCAAATTTGCAACTCTGCACAAAAACTATCTGGTATTAAAAGCCATGAAATTTGCTGAGCATACATGTGTGTGTGCTTTTGAGAATCCAGCATTTTGTACTGTGGGGTGTAATAAACAGTGTGGCCTCTAGGAGCCACTAGTAGGGGTTTAGACTTGAGCCAGAGAGAGCAATCAACTATGATGACTCTCCAAAACCTCAAATGACAAAGTTTTTGAAAGTTCATTGTGTTGCTGTTGTTTTTGTTTTTTTTTGTTAATTAATTTTTCCTGCAGAATTGAAAGACTTATCCAACACGAACATACTTTCTAGGTCTGTGATGAAACCTCAATACTAAACGTAACTATCCAAAAAACTGAAATCCTTGACAAAAGCAATTCCTCAAAAAATATAGATGTGAGTCATGGCATCATAGTGTGTGCTCCCTCCCTCTGACTTTGTCTGTCTTTGTGTATTTTTTTTCTCCTCAGGATGCTGCTGATTTTTAAAAGCTCTACTTGAACTGAGAATAAAGATAAAATCTTCCCCCACTACAAAGCACTGAGGAATCTGTGCTGGATCAAGAATACCTGTAGGCTTAGCAAATAGTTTGATGTTCAGTTCAGGGAGCGGAGACGCCAGGTATACAGACACACACACACACGCACACACACACACGCACACACACACACACACACACACACACACACTGTCAGCTGGGCTTAAGGCCTCCGAGAAACTCAAGAGACTGAGGAGCCTGTGGAGACACTGATAATAAGATAATAAACTCTCAAATTAAACCACTTTCCAAGAATTCGTTCTACCTTTTAGTAGCCAGTTTAGTCTGTTTGGTATCAAAAACATATTTGAGTGTAGCATACTCTTTAGCTGAGAAATGAGAAAGTCCGTGACCCGGCTGCAATGTTAAACAGTCAAGCCAAAATCAAGCATCGGCTGGAGCAAACCAGACCATTTTGGGTTCCACCACGTCTTTCCATTTGGTTGCCTGATTTGTGTGCATCTTCACCATTATTGTGTGGCTCCCTTTGAGGGATAGCCTACACATCACATTTTGGGAGCAAAAAAAAAACTGTGCAAACCTGATTAAAACCCATTTTTTAAAGGTGCTAAATGCGAGATTGGGAGCATTTCTATTGCCTCCACAGGACTCTCAACATGGCGTCGGCTGAGCCGGCGGCTCGCAGCTAACAGTGTTAACACCGCTAACTGTGAAAACAACGACAAAAGTGCTGACAGAGCTGACTGTGTTTACCTAACCAGTGTTTAAATATATTCTTCTTTATTTAAACTTGAAAGTTCACTGAGGTTGCCCTCATTTACAGTATCGTCGAGTGACGGACAAGTCAAAAGCAATCACACAACAAAAATAACTCTACATCCAGGATTTCACAAGAAGGTCATATAAAAAAGCCTGCTCATCAAAATTAAGTAGGCTTCTTCTCAAAACAACGTGATACTTTGCCTTCTTCAAATGAGCACTTCTAATACAGGCTATTGGGCAGTGATCACTTATCCGAAGATTGAAAACTCCACCGGTAGTAATTTTGTCACTTCTGTTAGACAAGATTAAATCTATTAGAGTGGATTTTGAAGGATCTTTTAAATTAGGCCTGGTAGGGTCAGTAACAAATTGAGTGAGATTAAGATCACTACACAGCTCCTTCAAATGATCAGACACATCGGTTAGCCAGTTCAAGTTAAAGTCACCCAGGATTATAATTTCAGACTTACTATATTGAGAGAGTAAAGCTGCCGATTTATCAATGGCATCAGGTTTAGCTGAAGGAGGTCGACATATTCCCGCAACAACACAATAATTATTAGGTCACAAGTCAATTTTCAAAGCGATGAATTCAAAACATTTGGATATACTTACTGCGTTCAGAACTGATATAGAAAAAAATGATTTAACATATATGGAAACTCCACACCACCCCCTTCCAATTCTATCTATTCTGTATACATTATATTCATTTAGGGCTATATATTGGAATCACTGTTGGTGTGTTACAGCCGAGATTCAGTTATAACCAAAATATCTGGGTCTGCCTGAGAAACTAGGATTGTTATATGATCCAGCTTTTGATGCTGAAGCAGACTTCGTATGTTTAATTGTATAAACCCCAGACCTTTCCTTTCTTTAAACATGTATGATTACTTAAACAGCATTGGGTGGATTCTGTTTCCCGAGACCGGGAGATAGAGGGCTGTAAAGTAACTGCTATTAGGTTAGACTGAACTACAGAACTTATTGAATGTTGACGTTTTGGCCGATCGGAGATCCTAACTGGAATACTATACATACGAAGGGGATTGATGTTTATAACTGGGGAAGGGGGTGTGTAGCTATTGTGCTCTGTCCTCCCTAATATGACCCCAATAGCTGTAGTGAAGGTAGAGGAGTGTTCAGCAGGAACAGTTGAACAATTGAAGCTACCAAATGCAGCTGACAAAAGAAAACAATGTCGATGTGTGAATGCGTAAATTAACAGATTAATCAATTCAACAGAATAGCCTACTCAAAAGTATTATACTAGATGGGGCAGTGATATTATTTAAAAAAACTTTCAGAATATAATGGATGAATAGATTACACTTTATATTATTATTATTATCCCTTTGGTATTGTCATGACTATTTCATTACAGTAACAGAATATTGATTCATATTTGATCAGCAGTGCATAGTTTGACTGTTTTATTGGAGTTTGCGGGTGATTGACAGACGGCTCTCGCAGACGGTAAGCTCCAGCTCAGCTCTGATTGGTTGTTTTCCTCCGGTCTGTGAAATCTTGCAGATGCCATTTGGAGCACCGGAGGACATCGGAGTTCCATTAGTTCCATTTGCAAGTTCTATGAGGTACAGAGTATTCTCAGGTGTGCAGAAACTCTGTACTGTGGTGAGCAGAGTATATACATTAATATATGTTCCAATTTCTAAATAAATAAAGCTTTGTTGACCCTTAAAAAATGAACTCTGAGGATGTCATAGTGAGGCCATCAGGGAGAGAGACCTCTGAGCTCAGGCTTAGAGACCATGAGCTGTCTGTTAGTGGGCACACTCATCCTAAACATGGGAATGTTCCCCATCTTTACCATCAATCCTACATTACATGAGTAACGACGGTCGGCTGTCGGACAGTTCCTAGTTTTTACGGTGTGTCCCGCACCGCCGGCTCTAGTCTGTTCGTGTCGGAGGTTTTTCGGCTGATTCAGCATGTTGAATCGGCGGTGGAGCTCGTTGGTGAGACAAATAACTCTGATTGGCTGTTCAGCTTAAGCGAATCAGTGCACGAGAAGAGAAACGGAAATGAGGAGAGCAAGTCAACAAGCAATTTCACACAGAAGGCTCTTTTCAATTTTCATCTTCATCTCTGATCATTCCAACACACGGATATTTTCACAGCGACATGGCCATCTGGAATGAAGCTAAGAGGTGAGTGAGAGTGGTGTGAAAATGGTCGGCAAACTTTGTTTCATGTACGTATCATAATAGAGGCTTGTATATCCGCCGTCCTCGGTCTTCCGGTTTCCCTTTTTGAATGATGAATACAGACTACAGACTACATTTAACTTCTAGGGGGTTAAATGTCATGATTTATGTTCCTTCCATTTTGACCATTTTTTAAAAATCTCTTTTGAGTTTCCCAACTTTATGGAATTGCAATTCTAAATCATGAGTGTCTTTGTCATGTAACATGTGAGGTGCTTACTTGACAGCACATATGACAATGCTCAAATAGGTACGCAAGTTTCTAATACAGGCTGTAATGTTTAGATTTTGTGATTGTCTGTAAATGAGTGTAAACACACAGGGTATCTTATTATTGTTTGGCATATTACAGAACAATTGTTATTCTCTGATAGCAATCAATATCAAATTTGGAGGCAAAGACTGATGAAGGCTCAACTGTCTAACAGCAATAATGCTTCCCTTAGTACCAGGCACAGTGTAATAAAGACAATAATCCCTACAAAATGAAACTAATTGGCAGATGTGCATGTACCCTCTCCCCATGGTGACGGTGGCGCATTCAGATGCGGCGGCCAGTAGCTCCTATGAACTTCGCTACCTTTTTGTTTTATTTGTTGTCTTTTCGCCTTTGTTACTAGAGCACATATGGCCTATGACAGAAATACACTCATCAACATTAGAGAGGGAAGCGCAGGGATTGGATTAAGTGCAGCTGACCTTGAGACGATCACTGCCCACGGCATCTTCTGACGAGCGACCACTGGTGTAACCTGGCTGACGGCCGGTCGCAGGAAAGTGGAATGGATGAAATAGGACTTGGGCTCGTGGAGATTGTGGACTTTTGACTGTTGTGTCCACATCTTGCAGAGACCTGGCTCCATTGTGGCAATACGATGTTTGCATCAATGATGCTTGGTCAACATTGATGATGGACAATGTTTCCCTGTTGTCTAATTTGTTAAAGGTCTCATATTGTAAAAAGGGAATTTATCAGGTCTTTTATATTATAAAGCAGGTTTAAGTGATATACAAATAGTGTTAAACTATCAAAACGCTCAATATACGGAGAAATACACAGAGCCCGTATTCAGAAATTGCGCATTTGAAACAAGCCGTTGTGATGTCACAAATATACAACATTTAGACCATTACACGGTTTTAAACGTAAACATTCTAAATGTGTCCCAGTTTATTTCCTGTTGCAGTGTATGTAAAAACATCAACTGACAGGAAGTAAACATGGACCCAAAGTGTTGCCTAGCAACGCAATTCCGTTGAAATGTGCTAAAACGGAGCGTTTCAGACAGAGGGTAAATACAGGTATATTCAGACAGACAGTATGAGGAAAATAAAGTTTTTTTGAACATTACAGCATGTAGACATGTTCTAGTAGAAACATAAAATACAAGTATGAACCTGCAAATGAGCACAATATGGGACCTTTAAGATGTCAGCCATAATATCTGACCAGAGAATTCACATGTGTCGTTGTTGCTGCTGTTTACATTCCCCTGATGCAAATTCTAAAACTGCACCACTGATTTTCTTTCGTTTTTTTGTTTTTCTTGTGTAGCATAGCGAGAGTACAACTGCATTTTGTTTTGCAACAGTGTTGTACAATGACAACAAATGAACATATTGTACGCCATCATAAAAACTGCCATCACTTTTTGCAAGTCATACAGTAGCCTACTGACATTGTGTTGGAAGTAGAGACTGAGAGGTGGTATTGTGGTGCGTTCCATTGTTCCAAATACCAAACAGCAATACAATTCCCATTTATGGCCTGGGGCCCAAAACCAAAAGCAATGATGTGCGTCTTTGTCCTTATCAAAGCTGACTCAGCCATGAACCGGGCGGTGATGGTAAATGAGCTCTCCATCATAGTGAACTTCATTCATTTTTGTCTTCCCATTATGCGATAACACATCCGACTGCTTGGCATTAGTGATGTCATCGTGTTCCTTCCTGTGTCTCAACAATTTTAACTTGTTATATAAAATGTTGTCCTACTAATAAGATTGATCATCACAACTATACAAATAAGAATTTGCTTGTAAAAAAATGTAATTGTCCTTTAATTAATGGATGTTAGAACTGCCTGCATAGACAGTATGTGTCAATTACATCTTCAAAAAGAAAAGAAAAAAAATTATGAAATATGTTATACCAAAAAAAAATGCTGTCTTGTTTGTGCTTCTAATGCTGGATTTGATATTAGTGTTTCTATTTCTATTTCTCATTTTGTCCTTACAGTAAAGCGCTGCACTGCTGCTGCTGCAGCTATATTTATTCTATTGTGCTTTTTGGCTAAAAGGGTTTGGTCCCACCCATTCAGATGACATCAATCAGATGTTAATGTCATGACTTCTTAATGTACCTATGACCGTAATGCATTATGGATGAACCATCGATTCCTAATGGTGAGTTAATGTACTGCATGTGACCAGGCTGCGGTTTTCATGATAGATGGAAAGAAACAAACCTCTTTCTTTGTCTCTCTCTCTTCACCTCCCACCCACCCTACACACTCACACACACACACACACGCACACGCGCGCATAAACACACACACACGCACACAATATATTCACTGACTCTAACGACCAATATTGGTTCCATTTACTACCCATTAGTTTTTATACATACTTTTCCTGTCAAACTGTTGTTTGCTTCAGTACTTCTGCAGATGATTACGATTAAGACAACCTTGTTTGTTTCTGGATTGGGAGACATTTTCAACTTGTTTTCAATTCTCTAAAATATATTTCCTCCATGGCCACAAAACACTATACTTGAGTTGTGAATTTCCTGTTTGATGACTAACTCTAAAAGACTAACCCGTTATCGCTACCAACTCGTCAAATATCGACGCTCGGTCAGTTCCCCTCAGCGTCTGATACCGATGCACTGAGGCACCGTTTAGTGTCTGTATGAGACGCACCAGGCTTTCACCTGACTCCAATGTAAACCCATCTGCGTCATCATTAGATGGTCAGAGAAACTGAGATAGTATAAAGAGAGAGAAAGTCTTCAAAGGAGGAGGACGGGGTGGTTGGATCGGTCAAACAAACACAGGACTTTCACCCAGGAGACCGCTGTTTGTGTCCCGTGTGAAACCAAGTTAATGTTGATTTACTTTTTACCTTGGTTCTGTTACGTATCTTATGTACTTTGGCGGCAGCAGTTACGTAACAAACACATTTATACACACTTAAATCCAACCATGATCTTTTCTTAAGCCTAACCATGTAGTTTTGTTGCGTATGTAAACCTAAAACCTAAGTATAGCTACGTTAAAAGTTTATTTTGAAAAGAGACTGTACGCATTTAACAAGCGCAAAATGACACGCCGTTCCTGACATGTCCAAAAGTGACGCCAGAGATTGACAACAAACTAACTTACCTACTCTGGATGTTGGTTTCTCAGCAAGACTGGATTATGAACGAGGCTAATGGGACGCCACTTAGGTACGGTGACCAGACGTCCCGGTTTATCAGGACTGTCCCGGTTTCAAGCTGACGTGTCTCGAGTCCCAACACATATCTGTAAAACACTCAAACATCCTGGTTTTCAACAGTCACTACCCAATTGTCCCAGAGTGATTTTGCACGCTGTCAAGCCACAATTACGCACAGACACCGCTGATCCGCTGATTACATTTTGTGTAGTTCTGAACCACAGAACCCCTTCGTGCTTTTGTGCAGATCAAACGTGTTCTTATTAATTATTCTACAGAATTCCTTTTGCGCGTCAACAGGTATTTCGCTCTTCTTAGAACTCCCTCGGGACTGTCCGTTCCTATCAGTCTTTCACCCGGACGGCGTCTCCATCCTGGAAAAAATGTCCTCTGAGCTCCACATTTTCAGTTGTGGCGAGTAACATGAGGTGATAGAGATTGTTCGGGTTCAAAACTAAAGTTGAAAAGTAATGTACATAGGCCCAGACAACAATACGTTTCCACTGAGGGAAACTCTCTACAGGGCTCCCAAACTGTCAGTGCGTCATGAGGGGGATAGTCCTGTGATTAAAGGGGGTGAAAGTAGTGAATGTGATAAGTCATCGTTGTCATAGCCTCTAATGCATCCCCCTAAAATTATAATGCCTTCTTTATGATCCCACTCCGTGCTCAAATGTGCCGCAGGAGCGCCAAGTTAGCCATCCTGATGAAAACGCCTATGGTGGGGGCATATTAGCACGTGCACATGAACGGACACATGAACGGGCATGCATGAATGTGTGGTACACTTAAGGGTCCAGGTTTGGGGGTTTGAAAATATAGTCACCCTACCTTTAGGGGCACCTAAACCCTACGACAAGGGTTTGATTTGATCATTGCAGATGTGTTTGATATGCACCAAAACACAATATGAGTTGAAATGGTAAGTGCTACTGTATAAGGTGGCTCTTTCATTACCAATCTTTGATGTACTGTGTCGTGTAAAAACTAGGTCTAATACCTTCAATCTTTCAGTTGATATTATAATTATGCTTACATGCTGCATGTTCTGAAGGAAATTTGTGTTTCCTGATCCCAATAACAGGTGGTAAACCTGAATGTTGGCATCAAAAGAGAAACCTACGAACGACTTAACAGACTCTTCATCCATGTGTTCCTACTGTACAGTGACAATTATCTCTCTATATCCGTACACATACATATTAGTAAAAGTGTAAAACAAAGTGGATGTGTTTTTAATGTGTGTGTGTGTGTGTGTGTGTGTGTGTGTTTGTGTGTGTGTGTGTGTGAATCTGACAGCATGACAGTGACGGAGAGAGAAAAGACCGGTCATTAGAGCGACAGAGTGTGATCGATGTCAGTTGTGAACGACGACGCTGGCTGTCGACAAAAATCAGCTCTGCAACAGCTTCATGACGGTAGGGTTACCATGACAACAGAGGACAGAGTGAGGCAGAGAGAATGAAACAGAAATCGGAGGAAACATGGGACAGAGAGACTCTATCCTGCAAAAGTTAAACACATAAGAGCAGCAGAATGAGCAGAATGAGAGGCTAATGACGTTTTCTTGTGTTCCAACCATGAGGAGGTTTTACTGGATGGATGGATGGATGCTCGCTACATCCTCAGTGTCGCTGACAGCTCATCAAGATGATTGACAAGTGCCGGGGCGGGAACAAGACCGAGTGCGAGGGAGGAGGGCGGAGCAGACAACACACTTTCTGTCATCAGGAGAAAAGTTGAATATAATAGCTTTAAAGCAGCCATAGAGAACACAGTGTTCCACTATTTAACATGAAGACAAAACTAAGACTGAGGCAGTGTGTGTTGCTCACAACACTATAGAATACTATGCAAAAGATGACTCAGGGGAGGAAGTAATGGATTACATTTACTCTCTTTACTTTGAGGTCAGGGAGAGAGAGAGAGAGAGAGAGAATGAGAGAGAGAGAGAGAGAGAGAGAGAGAGAGAAGAGGAGTACTGGAGAGTACTGTTCTGAGTATTAGTGAAAAAAAATATATATATATATTCAAAGGTAGGAGTTTGGTTTCTAAACTAACTTACTGCTCTGTAGTATCTGATTATAATCAATATCTAACAAATGTAGCAGGCTATATTAGTATTACGTGTAGTTCAGTAGTGCTGTTTGTCTTCCCGTATCTGGTTTGAACTTTGAGTTCTCTTCTTACAGATTGAATGGGGCCATGAGGACAGAAGAGATCCATCGGCTCTAACTCACACTGAGACGTCAGCAAGACATTGATCTGCATTTAGCAACACAGTTATACTGCTCTGCTTAAAAAGCTCAGCCATCATGTTATAAACACATGAACTGTTAACAGGTTGTCATAAGACAGGGGTCAGCAACCTGCGGCTCCGGAGCCTCATGCGTCTCTTTAGCCCCTCTCCAGTGGCTCCCTGTGGATTTATAAAAATGGAAATTAATAACTGTTTTTTGTTTACATTTTCATTTTTATTTATCATTGTTGTAGGTCTATGGTACGACGATACGATGGAGTATTAGGGCCACATTGAGGAAAAAAAAAAGAAATCTGAGATTTCGAGAATAAAGTCAAAGGTTTAAGAGAAAAGAAGTCGTAGTGTTATGAGAATAAAGTGGTAATATTATAAAGTAGTAATTTTATGTGTTATTATCTTTTTTTCTCTTAAAGTTGTGACTTTGTTCTCGTAAAGTTCGTTAATGTTACACCTTTTTTCTCGTAATATTCTGACTTTATTCTGGAAATCCAAGATTTTTTTTTTCCCTCAATGTGGCCCTAATTCTCCATAGTACATTTGCACTCGGGCCCTCACTGCATTAGACTTATATAATATATACTTCGACTATAAACTGTGTTACCGTCATCACAATGATCAAATGTTTTTCGGCTTCAGACATATTTTCTTTTTTTGTTTTTTTTTTTTACCTAAAATGGCTCTTTTGATAGTAAAGGTTGCTGACCCCTGTCATAAGGTGACAAAACTTAATTTACATCCTCAACTGTAAACTGAAACGTTTTCTTCTGAAACAGCTTGTTCCTGATTTTGCTCAGTGTGAATATATATATCAAATCATGCAGATTAAAACAAAGTCACTGCTCACTCCTACCTAATTTTATTCTGACAATAGAATTTATTTTCACTTTGAGAGGAAAAAGCTCAGGTACACAAGGTTGGCAGCCGATGGTAGAGGAGCGTGGCTGGAATCCAAAGGTCTGCCCAGTGAAGGTTAGCTGTTGGGTTTTGTTGCCAAATCAGTTTTGTCCCTGTTAACAGAAGTGGGTAAAAGAGCAGAGCCTAAAGCAGACACTGCAGAGACACTTCCAACTGCTGAGGTTATAGACAGAAGTGATATTGTGTTGCTTGCTAGGATGAGGCAGCTCAAGAGGCCTAGTTGGTTTGTTTGGTGGTCTGAGCAGCATGCTGCTGGTGATGGCAGCAGCAGTGTGTCATGTCTTGGCTCATACTGTACCTGGAGAGGAAAAAACCTACTCAGGCTATATTTGCGCTGGAGCGTTAGTTGTGAATTGATGTTGTGGCCTTGAAACTTCAGAGGGCCCATTTCACGGTGCATGCTTGACAGCGTGTCTCTGATGTTCTTCACACTGCTGCTGGCTGAAGTCAGCTTGCATAAGCTGATTTGGAATCCGTCTCAGCTGGGATTGACTGGGAGGAAGTGAATTACACATCACCGTCGAATCCTCGAGGATCCCTCGGTCACGTTAGGTGACACCGTAGAACAAGGACACATGAGTGACATAGATGCAAAGCATCCTATACTTAAAGTATGGTATTGAGATAGGATTGTTTTAGTATCAGTACTGAAACTCAGGTATAGTATATATAAAAATACTTTCAAATGTGTGTTAATATTCAGTCTATACCTGACCGTCTGACACTTTCCCTCCATCCCCTCCTCCTGGTTACACAGACAGGAGTTCCTCATGACTGAACAGACCACAGCAGTGCAGCATTGGTGTGTCAGGGCCTTTTTCACAAGAGAAGAAGAGATAGCGCCCCCTACAGGATGCAGTGTTCATCACACCCTACAGAAGAGAACAACATACTGATGATTAATTTCTTAGAGTCCTAACACACAGAGCTCGATCTCCATCGTCTCCTCTTAGTCTTGGAAAAAAGGCAAGTAAGCATATCATTTCCCAAAATATAATTTTACTGTAAAAAGACACACATCTGTGTGGACTTTGTGAGCATCTTACTGATGTCTGCAGAGCTACAGCCTGATTCATGATGTCGTCTGAAGCCTGATAGTGGTAGAAACAAACTCCAACTTTTCTCCATCAGACTCTCCAACTATAAACACACACACACGCACACACACACATATCCCCAATTAAATGCAAGATTAGGCTGTGATTAATGATCATTTGGAGGAGTTTACATTTCATTCTGTGTTCAAAACACAAATGGAGAAAACATCCTCACTGATCTGACAGAATATGCAGCATAAAACGTGCTGCAAATATAGACAACACAAGTAGACACAGAATGGTTGTATTGCTGTGTTTGAAGTAAAAGTATCAGCAAAATGTACTGAAGTAAAAGCACCTTTCAGTGTTGTAGCTATCATATATAAAATGTGATATTATTACTGATGATTAACATATATACGCAGCATGTTAATGTAATATAATTGTCAAGATGTCGCTGAATTTTGACAGTAAATCATATTTTTTAAACTGATCATTTGTTTTATGTAAAATCTGAAAAGTAAAAAGCTTTAAAATAAATGTAGTGGAGTAAAAAGGACAATATGTGCCTCTGAAATGTAGTTGAGTAGAAGTATCATAAAGTAGAAAGTAAACTAAAGTAAGTACTGTATCTCGAAATTGTACTGAATGTACTTGAGTTCCATTTCACCGCTGAAGAAATCATAAATTGGCTTTAATTTAATGTAGTTGCTGTGTTTTTTCATATGACTTTGTTAAAACTGTGGATCAGTTTGGGACTCAGAGCCGGCTCTAGCCCTTTGGGCGATCGCCTATATGGCCTATGCTTCAAACCGGCCGTGGTGGGACTGATAGCAGGTTTTCATTGAGTGTGTTGAATGTTGATGGTGGTGCGCCATTTTGTTCACATTTTTGACCATATGAAAAAAAAAATCTGTTAAAGAAAAAAATAGAACGTCAGCCACTCTGAGAATGTAGAATGTGATGATGTCATATCTCACTACAGACACTTCACTTCATCACAGAACACTTTGAAGCCACTCTGGGAATGTAGGAAGTGATGTCATACAGTAACTCACTACAGACACATCACATCAATTTATTTCACTTCATCACAGAACACTTCAGAGAGACATCTGAGCATTCACTGTTGGAAAGCGACGGAAACGGCTACTGAAAACATTTTACAACCCAAAGACTGATTCTATAAGAGCAGTAATGGAAAAATACACGCAGCAGACTGAAATGGAGGAATTCCCCAGTCTAGAGATGTGTGCTCTGATCGCAGACACAGAGATCAGTGCTCTGTCAAATCACTGTGATGAGTTAATAGCCAGACTCCATGATGAACTTAACATCAGCACCAACCAGAAGGTGGACAAGGAGCTCCCCTTCCAGCCAATACTCCAGGTTCCAGGACCCCAGGAGATGGAGGTTGACCACCAGGAGGTCCCCACCCAGCCAAGACTCCAGGTTCCAGGACCCCAGGAGATGGAGGTTGACCACCAGGAGGTCCCCACCCAGCCAAGACTCCAGGCTCCAGGACCCCAGGAGATGGAGATTGACCACCAGGAGGTCCCCACCCAGCAAAGACTCCAGGTTCCAGGACCCCAGGACATGGAGGTTGACCACCAGGTGGCCCTCCACCCAGCCAAGACTCCTGACTCAACAGCTCCTGTGAAGGCAAGAAGACCACTACGACCTGAGCCGACTCTTGAACACCGCCTGCAGGAAGCAAACTACCTTCTCCAGCAGGAAATGGAGAAGAGGCGGATGGCGGAGAACAGCAGAGCCATCGACAGGAACAAGCTCAAGGAAATGGAGAAGATACTGCAGTTTTTGAAGGTTCCAGGACCCCAGGAGATGGAGGTTGACCACCAGGAGGTCCCAACCCAACCAAGACTCCAGGTTCCAGGACCCCCGCAGGTGGAGGGTGATCACCAGGTGGTCCCCCACCCAGCCAAGACTCCGGACTCAACTGCTCCTGTGAGGGCAAGAAGACCACCACAACCTGAGCCGACTCTTGAACACCGCCTGCAGGAAGCAAACTACCTTATCCAGCAGGAAAGGGAGAAGAGGTGGATTGCGGAGAACAGCAGAGCCATTGACAGGAGCAAGCTCAAGGAAATGGAGACGACACTGCAGCATCTGAAAACATTTTACAACCCAAAGACTGATTCTACAAGAGGAGTAATGGAAAAATACATGCAGCAGACTGAAATGGAGGAACTCCCCGGTCTAGAGATGTGTGCTCTGATCGCAGACATGGAGATCAGGGCTCTATCAAACCACTCTGATTGGTTAATAGCCAGATTCAATGATGGATTTAACATCAGCACCAACCAGACGGAGGACAATGAGCTCCCCTCCCAGCCAAGACTCCAGGTTCCAGGATCCCAGGAGATGGAGGTTGACCACCAGGAGGTCCCCACCCAGCCAAGACTCCAGGCTCCAGGACTCCAGGAGATGGAGATTGACCACCAGGAGGTCCCCACCCAGCCAAGACTCCAGGTTCCAGGACCTCAGCAGGTGGAAAGTGATTACCAGGTGGTCCCCAACCCAGCCAATACTCCAGACTCAACTGCTCCTGTGAGGACAAGAAGACCACCACAACCTGAGCCGACTCTTGAACAATGCCTGCAGGAAGCAAACTACCTTGTCCAGCAGGAAATGAAGATGAGGTGGATGGCGGAGAAAAGCAGAGCCATCGACAGGAGTAAGCTCGAGGAAATGGAGAAGACACTGCAGGAGGAGCATAGCTTGAGACTCAAGCATGAAGAGGAGCTGCAGAGGTTCAAAGAACAAGTCAGATCTTTGAGTCTGTCCACCAGAGCGCCTCCAGCTGAGCCCCTGGATGAGTCTACCTTCATTAAGGACTTGAAAGACCATCTTAACATCAGCACCAACCAGAAGGAGGACAAGGAGCTCCCCTTCCAGCCAAAACTCCAGGTTACAGGACCCCAGGAGATGGAGGTTGACCACCAGGAGGTCCCTACCCAACCAAGACTCCAGGTTCCAGGACCCCAGCAGGTGGAGGGTGATCACCAGGTGGTCTCCCACCCAGCCAATACTCCAGACTCAACTGCTCCTGTGATGGCAAGAAGACCACCACAACCTGAGCCAACTCTTGAACAACGCCTGCAGGAAGCAAACTACCTTATTAAGCAAGAAATGGAGATGAGGTGGATGGTGAAGAACAGCAAAGCCATCGACAGGAGCAAGCTCAAGGAAATGGAGAAGACACTGCAGGAGGAGCGCAGCTTGAGACTCAAGCATGAAGAGGAGATGCAGAGGCTCCAAGAAAAAGTCAAATCTTTGAGTCAAAGAGAAGAACTGACTGCCTGTCAGCTGGAGGTGAAGACCAGCTCAGGCCTCAAGCTAGACGTGAAGTCTGAGGCTGCTGAGGACATCAGAGATGACAACGCTCCAGAGAAGATTCCTGAAACACAGCAGAGGCCTTCTCTGTGGAGGAGATTCAAGAAGTTTGTCACTCCAAAACACCGCCGACAATACAAGAACTGATCCACTAGTCCAGCTGGTTAGCTGGACGTGAAGTCTGGCTCCGGCCTTGAACTGGACGTGAAGTCTGGCTCCGGCATTGAACTGGACGTGAAATCCGGCTCAGGTTTTGAACTGGACGTGAAGTCCAGCTCCGGCCTTGAACTGGACGTGAAGTCCGGCTCCAGTTTTGAACGGGACTTGAAGTCCGGTTCCGGCCTTGAAGTCGATGTGAAGTTCAGCTCTGGCGTGGGTTTACTCCGGGTATTCCGGTTACCTCCCACTAATTAAAACATAATAAAACATCATAAATAATAATAGGAATAATAATGAAATTACATTTTTAATAAATCCTATAAATATACCTACTTCTGTGTAGTATGTCTGTAGAGCATTAAGAACTTGTCATACTATTGTTCATATTACAGCAACATTATGCAAGAATTGGTATTTTTTTCTGCGATATGGCGCCCCTTTGGAACTGGCAAATACGACGTCAGAAGCCAAAGAACCATGTTGCCTGACAGGGTAGAGCAATATTACAGGATTTTACACAGATATGACTCTATCATATACTAGAAAGAATAATTAAAAAGAATGACAGAAAGTTTTAGTTTTGCTGAAATACTACCAGCGTTTTCAGCCCATGTACATAGTTTGCTAAGTGTTTGAATGAGTCTTTTGGCATACGGAAAAACTACACAACTCTGTGAGCCGGGGATGACACAGATAAGGTTACAGCCTCCGCCATGATGTCCGTACTGAGAATACCGAGCTAGCTTCTTAGCTAGCTGGCTAGCTGGTGGTGTGTGACGTAGTGCCGTAAAGGTACACATGGTACAAGAACAGGCGTTTGGGGCGCTGAATGGGAATGAAGGCGCAATTCTCCCTATTACAAGTTAGTGTACCATCAAAATGATTTCGAAGCTGTTATTTTGAAGGAACAGTGTGTAACATTTTGGGGAATCTATTATCAGAAATAGAATATAACATTAATAACTATGTTGTCATTAGTGTATAATCAACTGAAACTAAGAATGGATGTGTTTTGAATAATAAATCAGACAAAACCCAGCCAACATTTGTATGTGGGGACCATCTGGGTAGTAAATGGGCTGAAAAATGGGCCCTATATGGGATTGTCCGCGGGTTCGATAATGACCCAATGTCAATTGCCCACATGGATTCCATGCAGGATTACAATGGGTGTTATGTGGCCCCAACTGGGCAACATACCCAAGACCCATCTTGGTCCTGGCTTTAAGTTCTATGTGGGTACTACATGGGTACTCAATGGGCTGAAATGTGAGTTGTAAGAGGGTTTGTCCACAGTTTCCATGTTGGCCCCATGCACTAATTTCCCAGTAGTGACCCAACTAGGACCCACACAGGTAGCCCACATGGGGAGCCCATGTGGGACCAACTTAGTTGACCCAAGTGGGCCCCAGATAAGATGCCCAGTTTGGGCCCATACCCACTTGATACCCAGGTACCCCCAGCATAACTCATGTGGGGCCCACATAACCATGTTGGCTGGGAAGAAATGACACCCACCTCTCCTTCATAATGTTGTTATTAATAGGAAATCACTCATTCATATTTGTGATGTTGCATGTGCAGATAAACAACATCCTTTCTGACACCAGATTAGGGACTGAATTTATGTAGAGTTAAAAAACTAACGAGGTCGCAGAACATGTTGTACGAAGTAGTTCTTTTCTAGCATAACAAGGCTCACAATGCTAACATGCTGATGTTTAGCAGGTGTAATGTTTACCAAGTTCAACATCTTATTTTAGTGTGTTAGCATGCTAACATGCTTATGTTTAGCAGGTATATACAGCAGTATTGCAGAGAAGAGGGGACCATCCTAATCAGTAAACAGAATATCAAACTCATCATTATAAGAAAATAAGTCAAGACAAAGCTAGGTTATTGAGCCAAGTAGGACAGTGTGCACAGCGGCAACACGAGAAGATCAGTCTTTTCAAGTAAAGTCCTACAACCATCACATGCAAAGAGCCGGTATAACTTTGGGTAGAGGTTTGGGGATCCTCCCCCAAGTTTTTAACCTAAAACCATGTAATATTACATCAATTTGGACCATTATTATTACTAAGATAAAAACTTGCTATAATAATTATTTTATTATTTACACATATCACAGCCTTCATCTGAACATTATATTCTTCTGGGATCGTTTCAAATTGTATGCTATAAATCAATTGAGCAGATTCAGAAAGCTTTTAAATACAGTTTCATTCATTATATTTATTCCAGCCTATGGCCTAGACCCTGGGTTCCCAGCTCCAGACCGCCAGACCCCCTACCTGTCCATTTATGACTTAAAGGGACTGTTTGTAAGAATCAGAAATGCTTGTTAACAGCGACCTCAAAACAGTGAGGCGACACACGTCAGCTAAAACCACAATATGTCTGTCTGATAACGTTTCTCGCTGCAGAGCCCCGTCACTTCACAAGACACGGAAAACCTCTGTTGGTCTGGAGGAGCTGCAGCAGTTATTTCTGCACAAACGTCCACTGTGCATTTACTAGATATTCTCAGAGCTAAACTAACTCTCCTGCAGTGTGGAGTGTGCGCGCATGCACGTTAGGTGGAGCGAGCTGAGTGCAGCCAGAGGAGCAGAGGAGTAGAGTACAGCAGAGACTCCCAGCACCACAAACAATTTTGAGAATGTGCATGTTGACCTCTCCTTGAAGCCGCCTGGAATGGTCATTATGGCTAACTGTATAGACATCTACATCTGGAGCAACTTGCACATTGGTTTGTTTACATGTGTGAGGCATGTGCTTGAGAAGTAGTACCAAACGAGATGAAATTGTTCACGCCTGCAAGTTTCCAATTTGCAAGAACACAGTGACAAGATGCACACCGTCCAGTTTTTATCAACTACCACTTGACGCTAAAGCGAAACTCGAGTCTAATTCCAGTTTAATAGTAATTTCTAATGGGTCACACATATTGTAACGCCTCACATAAAATAACGTTTTCCGTGTTGTTATGGCTTTTGTTCTCACTGCATTGAGAGCTGAGCGTTCGGTCCAGCCGGCCTTTTTCTTTTCTTCCAGTTGATTCTGGGATGATGAAACGCAGACTCCACGACGACAATGTTGACAAGGGCTGCAAATTATTTTTATTGTAGTTACACAACTGGGATTACTCTTATCCAGGGAGAGACAAGTCTGGCATCAATAGGTTCCGACTCTCTACAGCAAAAGTTGTGAGAGCAGTGAGATCAGTTTCTGCCGCTGCCTCCGTTCTTCATCTTCCCTCTTCCATTTGATGTACTCCAGTTTGAATAAATACGCTCGGCCATCAAAGTGAACTGCCTCATCCTCATTATAGTCCGCAGGATAAACTGCCGTTGCATTCAGCTTGAGTTTCTTTAGAAAACAGTATAACCGCAGTGAAAGTCAGCATTACACTAGTAAACAAACTACTGTGCATGGATGAATATGGTTGGTGGGTGATTAGATCAGGCCGAACTCTAATGTTAGCTTGATGTTTGGTTGGATGAATTGAAAGCATTTTCTTTTGAGATTCACTTCAATCATTTTGATTTAAATTGTAGGACTGACTGGCTGGCTGTCATCCGCCTGCTTGGGCCACACAGGCGTTGTTATTTGAATGATTGTTTAAATGACAGCCTGCCTGGCCTGCTGACCGGGACTTTTTCACCCACCATTGATCAGAAATTAGAATCTGTTCAATCAGCAGATGATCAATTGTCCAGTTGACTGGATGCTGATGAAGCAGAAGGGGCTGTTAATCAAAGTCGGCTTAAAATGACATTAACTCACACAAAGACAACCAGTACGCTCAGAAAAAAAGACTAGTAGGGTTAAAAATTAATCTGGGGTTGGGAATAAAAGTGACATTTATAAATGCACCTTTCTATGACCCCCTTGCCAGCTATAGCTCTTTGTTTCTCCACCACTTTACTTCACAGACATTACTGTCAAACCTTTAAGTAGTTTTGTGGATTTTATCCTTTTGGCTATGAATTGCAATTTAATCCCATTATCTACAAACTGTGTTAGCATCACTGACTAACCTCTGTTGCCATAATGTCATGAAAGTATTTCTAATTACAATCAAATGTGGATGATATACACAGATTTTAACTCCAATCTCTCCTGCAAAATGTGATGGTATTTCATCACTAGTTGCAGTACATTTACATGGCCACAATTAGGGATGCACCAATACTGTGTTCATGTAATCGTACTCGCAAAAAGGGTCCGACATAACGATACCGATATCACTTTACACCATCTTTCGGGTCCTCACGCTCCACCTCCCCGATGGTGCGGGCGAGATGGGCCGGTGGTGCGCCCGACTTCGCTGTGCCGGGATCCCACCTCCGCCAGCGCGCGCCTGCCCTCACTTTCATTGCGCCATGGGGTTTTGCTTGCATCCTCTGACTCGCGAGTGCGTTAGACTCCTTACTCCGTGTTTCAAGACGGGTGTGCTGGGTTGCCGACAATGCAGACCCCTGGCGCCTTTTACGTGGGCCAAGGCATGACGCGGTAGGGGAGCACTGAGGACAGTCTGCCCCGGTCGACAGTTGCACAGGGAGCAGGGAGCCCTGTCACGGTGCGGTGAGGTCCGGGCGGGGAGCGCTGTAAAGCTGCGGCCGCGAGCCACCTTCGCCCCGAGCCTTTCCGCCCCGAGCCTTTCCGCCCTGAGTGACGCATCGCCTCGTATGCAGGACTCCCCAGCCTGCCATGTGTCGCTCACACCCTCCAGCTGGCCGTTAACAAGGGTCTTTTGGCACAGAGAAGTACTCGTATCGGTACTCGGTATCGGTGAGTACACAAATGTAAGTACTTGTACTCGTACTCGGTCTGAAAAAAAGTGGTATCGGTGCATCCCTAGTGTTGGGTAGCATTACTTTTAAAAGTAATTTGTTACATTACAATGGTACTGCTGTTAAAAAAGTAACTTGTTCCGTTACAGCAGTACTGAGAAAAGTAATTTGTACTTTTGCGTTACCAAAAATGAAAACCCTGAAAACTGCGATTTCTTGTGCATGTTGGTTAGAAATGTCCAGAGGGTGCGTAGCCTACTGTACCCCCAGGTTGGGAACCAGTGCGTTACATCACGAGAACATCACAATGAAATGCAATTTGTGCCTGGGGGATAAGCACCAGTCAGCTGCGAAGAACTCTACTTTCTTGTGCTGTCTTACTTTTGTCTGTGGCAATGTCCAACAGTTAAGTTTTTATCAGAGGGAGAGGCCCTTATAAAAAGATTCTGCATATACACACACCCAAATGCTCTGCATTGTTTATGCTGGTCAGAGAAATAGCTCAGACAGCTCAGACAGCTGGCTGGTGAGCAAAGAGAGGTCACCTCTCTAGAAGACTTAGATCACAGAATATAAAGGCACTTGAGGACATAACTAGGTCTTGCTGAAACTATTTCTTATCTGCCATGTGTTGGTCTGTTCAAAGTTGTTTGGTAGGCTTTTAATGTGAAGCGTGTTTTTTTTATTTATGTTGAGATCAGTTGTACGTAGCAGAGCATCGTAAAACACTTCATTCAAACGGGACAAAAACAAAATAAAACTCAGCTAGACTGTCGTTGTTACTCTTTCCAACAATCACTAAGTGTGATTTGGTCAAACTCAACTGTAATTTCACAGAGTTTAACGTGAAAAAACGCCAAATCTACAGTTGTCCCCCATCTCACCCCCCCCCC
>CAKAOI010043669.1:0-39081 GCA_916701655.1 Sebastiscus albofasciatus | reverse complement strand
CCCCCCCCCCCGCTCTCTCTCTGTCTCTCTCTCCGTAGGAAAGAGGCGGGGTCATGCATCATCAACGCGCCATCAGCTACACTGTGCAAGTGTTATACCCAGAGGTCTTAATGCTCTGGCTGATCGGAATCCTTAAAAAAAATCCTGAATCTGTATTATGATCCGGATCACCACCAAAATCTAATAGATTGTTCATTGTGCCTCACCCCACCCCTCCAAAAAAAATATTAAAATCCATCGCAGACTTTTGGAGTAATTCTGCTAACAGACAAACCAACAAACCAAAGCCGGTGAAAACATAACCTCCTTCCTAGGCCTTCGGCCTTGGCGGAGGTAATAAACTCATGTATTTGAATTTATTGAAAGGATAGCCCCTTGAGATGTAGCATCTCATTTTCGAGGAGGGCCTATAAACACAAATACAAAATTCTCATACACATACAGACAAAAACAGCATTACACAACATAACTCACACTACACTTAACACAGATACAGATCCAGACAGCTCGCTCATCCTCTTCCACCCACACCCCCAGTCTTCAGTTTATTGTACAAGAAATCAATGACAATGAGCCGGATAATAAAGGAATGACATCAGCTTAAAGAACAACTGAAGCAGTGTGTCTTTAGTTTGATTGAAATAATGCAAACAGTTTAAAAGCATGAACAGGTTGATTTAAGACGAGAAAATAAAGATGTCCTAAAGTCGTGGGAAGAGGTAATAATCTCAGAGAGAGAGGAGGATTATTCCAAACGAAAGGAGCCTTGTATTGGATGACCTGCATCTGATTCTTTGAAAATTCTGGGGACAAAGAAAAAACATATATTGCATATGTCTGAGTGGATATGATCTAAATGGAAACTCATAGCAGCGGAGGGGTGAGTGGGACATCATTCACGTTACTACATGCAAACTGAGTCCCCATTAAAGACTCACATGTGGTTTTGAGAGTTTGGTTTAGCGTCCTATTAATATTACAACACCTCAACTAGGAGAGTATGCCAAACATATGTCATCTTTGGCATTAGTAACTTGTAGGATCAATATTTATAGAACCACCCCCACCCCTTTCTACTAGTAAATCCTGTCGGCAGCAGGAGCCTGAGCAGCCCTGATGTCAAAATGACATCTATTCAAAAATAGATACAAGTGAAAATTTTTGGTTTCTGAAAGTTTCTGAAGCAGGTTTTTATCAGCTGCAGAAAACTTTTCATCAGATAGAAAAGGGCAGAGTTACAGAATATGAAAGCAGACATTACCCACAGGTAATGTAACCATTGATTTTCTTTCTCACACGCTGAAAGACATTAGATGTTTCATTATTCATTTTTGTCTCAGATTTACATAAAAATATTGGTCAAACAAATGAAAGGACTTTCACCCAGGAGTTTGCTAATCATATCCCGTGTGAAACCAAAATGAACAGACTTATTACCTCCGCCAAGGCCGAAGACCTAGGAAGGAGGTAATGTTTTCACCGGCGTTGGTTTGTCCATTTGGAGGATTACTCCAAAAGTCTGTGATGGATTTGAATGAAATCTTTTTGAGGGGTGAGGTGTGGCACAATGAACAATTGATTAGATTAGATTTTGGTGGCGGATCATGATCCGGCTTCAGGACTTGTCATTTTTTTTAATAACTCCACTCAGCCTGTGCATTAAAGGGACTGTTTTTAAGAATCAGAAATGCTTGTTAACAGCGACAGCTGTGGCTGTTAAGTCAACAGAAGTCAGCGTCGGGCTCGTGCTTGCTCGCTCTAAATAGTCACGAACGAGCATCACTCAAAACAGTGAGGCGACACATGTCAGCTAAAACCACAATATCACTATATTTCAGCTGCTTGGCAGTAATGTTAGCTGACCAGACCAAGGTCTCTCCATGAATCAATGCTGATCCTAGTGTTGGCTTTTCCTGCCTCAGCCTCCCAAACGTGGTGGGAGGGAACAGGGGAGACACCGGCACCCCGTTGGAGACGATAACGTTTCTCTCTGCGGAGCCCCGTCACTTCACAAGACACGGGAAACCTCTGTTGGTCTGGAGGAGCTGCAGCAGTTATTTCTGCACAAATGTCCACTGTACATTCACTAGATATTCTCAGAGCTACAAAGTCTTCTGCAGTGTGGAGTGTGTGCAAATGCACGTGAGGTGGAGCGAGCTGAGTGAAGGCAGAGGAGCAGAGGAGCAGAGGAGCAGAGTACAGCAGAGACTCCGGCCTGGAGACCAAAGCTGCGGTCTCCCCCACGTCCTCCGACCGCGGCCAACACTGTTTAACAGACGGGCTTCACTAGATTGAACTTTGCGGTTTTGGTGCTTCCGTGTAGTTTGTGTTGGAGTCTGAGTCTGAACAGCGTAGTCACACGTTTTTGTCCACTTTGAATGAAGAGTTTTACAATGCTCTGCTATGAACAGCTGATCTCAACATAAACACAAATACACGTGGATGATGGCGCAAGCTGAACAGAGAGGAGAGAAGAGGGAGGGTGTTGTTGGAGGGTGGAGGGGGTGCAATTGTACTCGGGCAGCTTGGCGGAGGTCTGCGCTCTCCGAGTGCCATTTTAGTTTTACCTTAGTTTTGTTGCGTAACTTACGTATTTAACATCAGTTACGTAACAAAAATACTTATTTTAACCCAAACCATGATGTTTTCCTAAACCTAACCAAGTAGTTTGGTTACGCAAGTAAAAACTAAGTGAACCTACATTACACTGGAAGTTAATTTTGAAAAGAGACACATGTATGCATGTAACAAGCGGAAACTGTCAACTTTCCTGTGAGCACAGAAGTTTATTTTGAAAAGACACTATGCATGTAGTAACGACAGTCGTCCCTGACACATCCAACACTGAGGCTAGAGGGGAACCTAGAGAGAGAGAGAGTTATAGTTGAAGCGTGGGGCCACTGACGAGTTGGGAGAGAGAATGTGTTGACAAAACCTACACTATTGATTTAAAACAGGAAGTAAACACATGAGAGCTCACCAAGAAGCATGTTTGTTGATTCCTGCATGCGCTCCATTTCAGTTGCTATAAAGTGTTGTCTTAGGGGTCAAACATGACCTACCACTATGTTTAACAGCATAGGAAACCCCCTTAACCATCTTTTTTCAACTTGAAATTCAATGACTTTTTCTAGAATGACCCCAACATGAGAAAAAGTTAAACATTGCCTCTGTTCATATTTCCATAAAAGCTGTACACCAACAGGGGACAAATCTTGTCTTAGGGGTCATTTTTGACCCGGCAGTTATAAAATCATTTTCATACTACAGAAACCATAAAAAACACACCACACACACACACACACACATACACACAAGAAATTGAGATTACGTGTGCTACTGATTGAACTCAGGGAAAACTAAAACTTTCTCGCAAATGTGCAGCGTCTCCCCTTCATGACCTCGCACCTGACTGAAGTTCACAGACAAAATACAAATAAGATCAGAGAGAATAAACATTTCTTGAAAGCACTGATTACTAATGGGGAATGCAGTCAGAGGCTATAAAGGTGCTGCAGATGACAATACCCCCAGTACTCTCTTTACTGTAGCCATGAGTGTAGTTTCACTGCCCAGCAGGTCCTAGATCTGATTTCTTCAGATGTCCAGGAGGAACAAGAGGACGGTGATTTACAACAGGAAAAGGTATCTGAAGAAGAAGATGGGGAAGAATAGGACCCAGAGCACGATGAATCATCTTCAGATGAAGAAGAAATCCCCTAAGCTGAAAGAGAGACATTTTTGTCAAAGAACGGAAAAATAACATGTTGGACATGTGGTCACCATGTGACGACCAGGGCAGGATGGCAGCACAAAATGTCATAAGGATGACCCCAGGGCCCACAAGACATGCAGTTGCCCATGCCCAGGATATCGTCTCAACATTCAGCATGTTCATCACACCAGCCATAGAAAAAATCAGGAGATGACAAATTTGGAGGGTTTCCTTAAATATGGAGACAACTGGAAAAGGATGGATGAGGATTGACCTGCATGCTTACATCGGGCTGCTAATCTTAGCAGGTGTGAAGAGGGAAAACCTAGATATTCACAACGTTTGTGATGAATGACAGGATGTTTCTGCATGCAAAATAGATTTGGGGTTTAAAATGCAATCAAGCTGCTTTATTTTAGGGGTTTAGTGAAGGCGGGTCATTTTTGACCCTTAGGACAAGTGGTGTATACAGAAAGTTAAGACATCACAAGGGTTAAGAAAACAGGATATCCAACCGACATGTGCATCTTGCAATCCAAACAGACCTCACAGCCCAGTGCTGTTCCTGTGGGCTTGACTCACTCTTTGTCAGGTCATCTAATGAAGATTCCTTTATAGCAAGTGACTCAGGAGCATCTTGGGAAATGACTGGAAATTCAATGTACCACTATCCTGTAATTTCCACTTGTTGCCACTGTCCAGAAAAAGCTGCATAGTCTTATTTTGCACTCTGCAAAAAAGTATGGCCAGGCTGACTGTTATAAGACTGATTTGATCAATTAGCTGTTAGCTAACTAGTTGAGCACAGTCATTCTTCTTCTTGAATTTCTTGTTTTTTGTAGTTTATTTCCTGTTTTATTTTGAAAGTAACTCACCTCTTGTGTCATGTCTGGTTTTACTTCCTGCCTTTGTTTGTTTCCCGTCTTTGTGATTGTCTGCCCCGTCCTGATTTGTTCCACCTGTGTTTAATCACCCTGCTCTCTTTGTGTGTTTAGTCTGCGTGCTCCCGTCATTCAGTGTCAGGTCGTCTGCCTTGTTACTCGTGTGTATCCTGCCTGTGGTCCTCGCGTCCTCTGGTTTGTACCCAGTTCAGTATTTTTTGGTCTCAGTTCAGTGTTTGGTGTTTTTCCTTTGTTCTTTGTTCCTCAGCCTGCATTCTTAGTTTTTGACTCCTGTTAGATTTCTTTTGCCAACAGCTTGACAATTAAAGCTCTCAACCTTTTGTTTAAGTTGCCTGTCTGCCTGGTCTCTCTGCACTTGGGTCCACCTCTTAAACTAAAACTCAACAGGTCCATTAAAGGAATACTTCACCCACAAAATGACCCATTTGTTACTCAGACCACGTTACCTTGAATTCTTGAAGAAAAATTTCTCGCTTGTGTCCACTGTATGAAGAATCAAAAAACAAATGTACAAATGATCATTATTTCTTTAAGAAAATGTAGCATCATCTAGTTTGTTGTGAGTGAACTCAGTGCACCTGTTGTGTAGCTCAGCCTGTTTGAAGATCACCCATTTTCAAAAAAGAAAGTAATTCTAACCACAATCTTGACAAATGATATATTTGTTGTTTAGTTGGTCTCCCGGTTTGCACAACTGGTTGTCAATCAAGTGAGAAGTCTGCTCATTTTCTCATAGACTTCTATACAATCAGACTTCTTTTAGCAACCAGAGGAGTCGCCCCCTGCTGGCTGTTGGAAAGAATGCAGGTTTCATGCACTTCACATTTTCAGAACCGGAGGTTGTCCCCCATACAGTATTTTATATTACATTAAATACAAAAAGTATTCTACCAACAAGATCATTGGTTAAGCAGAGCAAATTCTTTGGAATTCTAGTCTGATATTAATTCTTAATGTCTTGTTACCTCCGCCAAGGCCGAAGGCCTAGGAAGGAGGTTATGTTTTGTCGTTGGTTTGTCTGTTTACAGGATAACTCCAAAAGTCCGCTATGGATTTGAATACAATTTTTTGGAAGGGTGGGGTGTGGCACAATGAACAATCCTTTACATTTCGGTGGTGATCCGGATCATAATCCGTCTTCAGGAAATTTTTTTAATAACTCCGCTCAGCCTGTGCATTAACACCACAGGCTATAACACATGCACAGTGTAACCGATGACACGTTCATGACGCGTCACCCTGCCTCTTTCCTTCTGCCAGCAGAGAGAGGGACAGAGAGAGAGCGGGGGGTGGAGGGAGGGGGGGGACACCTGTAGATTCTGCGTTTTTTCACATTAAGCTCAGTGAAATTACAGTTGAGTTTGACCAAAACACACTTAGTGATTGTTGGAAAGACTAACGACGACGTGTCAGGTGAGTTTTATTTTGTTTCTGTCCAGTTTGAATGAAGTGTTTTACGATGCTCCGCTACGTACAGCTGATATTCAACATAAACAAACATACACGTGGATGATGGCACAAGCTGAATGGAGAGGGGGGCAATCGTACTTGGGTACCTTGGCCGAGTGCCATTCTAGTTTATAATCATATGAAGAGATCAAAATAGTCGATGTGGTCTACAGGTACTGCAACAGCACGGTAACCAAATCATGTCACATTTAGATATAGATTTTAAAATATAGACTTTAAAATAGATATAGACTTTAAAATGATATAGACTTTAAAATGTACAGATAGAACATTATATACGCTGCTTCCTGAGAATATGAGTTACCAGTGCTGGGGGAACATTTTTTAGTTTATTTGTAATTTTTGTAATTTTTAATTTACTTGAAAAAGTCACATTTTATATGAGAAATAACCAAAGATAAATTCAAATATATTGTGAATTTCCTCTATCTAAATGCTCATAATGCTCCTGTTCTTTTAGAGTACAAGACACTAGCTCACTATCTCTATCTAAACCACACTCACACAGAGAAGCACAGAAACCACAAGAAAACACAAGCACCACAATGTTTTTTAATAGAAGTCCATTTCCTTTTAAAGGAGCAGTAAAACACAAGGCTTCCTGCCTGTCCTGGGCCTCCATCTGTCCTCTGGGCCCTCTGTGGCTCTGCTCTGATGGACTGTGGCTTGCTAAAAAGCTAAACACATCAGGGCGTGGGCAGAAACCACATGCATCTAAAACCACCAGCAGCGGCAGCAGCCCAGGAGCATGGCTGACTTTAATGTAGAACTGGTTTAATGTGCACGAGGACAGGGTGTAAAAACACACTCATCTAAGATGCAAAGAACGTTCGATTTGTTTTCTTTCACAGTGACTAAAACAAGAGTTTGGAAATGGCAGTAACTGTGTCTGTTTATTCCTACTATACCAAATATTATACCAGGTTTGATGCATCAGGACTCTTAAAGATGCAGACAGTAATATTTTACTGACTGTATTCTGCAGATCACCATTGAACAAGGTGCTCAATGTTCTATGTGGAGGTTAGCGTAGATGCTGAAAAAGCATCAGTTCTGTCAGAGCTGGAGAGTATTTGTTGAAAGAGGAGCAAATAAAGGCAATGAATGCTTTTCTAGATGGAAACGATATTTTTTGTTCTTCTCCCAACCGGCTTCAGCAAGAGTTTGATTGACAGCTGGTTCATCCAATCACCTGCCAATTATTTTTTTGAAAGTGCCTGCCCTTTTCCAATGACGGCTTCTCAGATGGTTCTGTGTAACAAACCATCTTGTGGGTTCAGGTTACAGATAACTTGGTTGCTACACTTCCCATAATGCAACTTCATCTGCCTGGTAAATACCCATATAATATAATACAGCTCGTATATCAGGCTTTCTGTGATTCATTTGTAGTCTCCTAGCCCAAACCAAAATAGACAGCACATAAAATCAACTAGTTACAGATTGACTTATTTGATTTATTTGTTAGACATTGTTTGTGTTGCGAATTTTGGCAGCATTTCAAAGTTACAAAAAGTCTTATGACATTTCTGTGGCAGAGGCTCACTACTGCAAGTGATGAGAGAATGAGAAGACTAAAGTACTTTATCAGTCGTCAAGCTAATCTAAATGGATTAGGAGCCAAACCACAGTATTTTACAGCACTGCCAGGTAGGCCACAGTAGGGGTGGGCGATATATTGAATATGCTCGACGTACTGCGGCTTGTTCTATGTAGTAAAACAACACAACAATGCCTTAATGCTCTCAAATGCCTTTTCATAGCATGCAGACCAAATGAACTTGGCTTTTTCTTTAAACAGGTCAGTTAATGGTGCAACAACAGATGAAAAGTGCTTGCAAAAACTGCCGTAGTAACCCTACCATCCCCAAGAATCGCATTAGCTCTTTCTTGGTGGTGGGTGGAGGAAACAGCCATGACCTTGGCCTGCACCGGACATACTTGGCCTTGGCCCACCACCTTCCCAAGATTGGTCACGGTAGCCTTGGCAAACTCACATTTAGCGAGATTGATTGTCAAGCGTGCCCAGACCAACCTGTCGAAAAGTGCATCTATTCGTTGTACATGCGCTTCCCAGATGTCTGAATACACTACCGCATCATCAAGGTACACAGCACAACCACTAAGACCAAAAACAACCAGGTTCATTAGACCATGAACTGTAGCAGGAGCATTTCTTAAGCCAAACGGCATTACTGTGTATTACTGAGTACAAGCCAGAGGAAGTTATGAATGCTGAAAGTCCTGAGTGGGACTTGCCAGTACCCTTTGAGAAGATCAAATTTGTTCACAAATTTAGCTGAACCCACCTGATCAATACAATCTTCCATCCGTGGAAGCGGATACAAATCAGGTTTGGTAAGGCTGTTCACCTTATGTTAGTCAGAACAAGGCCTCACACTAGCATCTGACTTCTTAAGTAGGAGACAAGGGGAGGCCCAGTTTGATGCACAAGGCTCTGCAATGCCAGCATGTACTGCACTTCAGCCTCTGTCTTCTCCTCTGACACGATAAAAACTCTGTTTGATGGGCACAGCATCTCTAACATCTATGTCGTGCTCTATTAGGTGTGTTTGGGATGGGGGTATCTGAGAACAAAGATGGATAGCTGTTAATTAGTTTGACCAATTCATCACGTTCATCAACATCTAAGTAGTTAACTAAGCTGTCCAAATCGTTCAACGTCTCAGAATTTCTCAGACGACCCCACAACAACCCCTCATCAGGCACAAACTCCCATCCATCCTTCTCCTCCACAGCAGGACCAGGGATGGGGGACACAGGAGCTGCAACCAAAACCGGCTTTGCAAGTTGTGAGCCCTGCTGCACAGAAAACAGACTCATGGGAGTGATATTTGTTTCAACAGCTTTACATGGCACAAATTTGTAGGTCTTCTACGCCCGGGCATTTCAATCAGATAGTTCAGGTCAGAGACTTGACGCAACACAGAGAAAGGACCACTGTACTTTGCCTGGAGAGGCGAAGTGACCAAAGGCAGAAGGACAAGAACATGGTCGCCTGGACTAAACTGACAAACCTCTGCCTGGCAGTCTTACAGTTTTTCATTCTTTTCTATAAAATCTCTAGTTTTTGCTTTGCCAATTCACCAGCCCTGTACAATTTTAGTTGAAACCCGTTCATATAGTCAATGAGGTTTTGCGGTGGTTCCTCTGGCAAACATCCATCTTGCAGAACTGCAAGTGGACCACGCACCTTATGCCCAAACACCAGATCATTCTGGCTGATTCCAATGCTCTCCTGAACAACTTCACAAGTTGCTAACAGTAACCAGGGCTGCCCTTCCTCCCAGTCACCCAACAGCTCTGTACAATAGGAAACGCAACAGTGACTTAAGAGTTTGGTGGAAGCGTTCAAGGGCACCCTGACTTTGCGCATGGAATGCTGTTGATTTATTATGTTTTATGTGTAGCTGTTTAAGCATCTGAGCAAACAGATGAGATGTGAAGTTGGAACCTTGGTCCGACTGTATTACCTTATGAATACCAAATACAGAGATGAACTGGGACCGTAATAGAGCGGAGCAGATAAGCAGCGGGATACCGCGTAGCCTGACACATTGCAGGGGACCCACGCAGTCAATTATCAAATGTTCAAATGGCTGTCCAATTTCAGGGATTGGATGTAAGGGAGCAGGTTTAGCAACTTGATTAGGCTTCTCAGTGAGCTGACAGGTCTGGCGTGTTTTGAGGAAGAGAGTGACATCACGCTTTAAGTGCGACAAGAAGAAATGTTGCAGTATGCGCTGCAAGTTTTCAACACAAATCTTCCTAAATGCTGTAAATGGTAAATGGACTTGCATTTATACAACGCTTTTCTAGTCTTCCGACCAGTCAAAGCGCCTTACACTACACTACTGATGGCAGAGGCTGCCATGCAAGGAGCCAACCTGCCCATCAGGATCTAATCTGAATACTCATCCGCACACCGATGGCTGTACTGTGCATTTCTGTTCAACTTCACCTCAAAATGGCTCAGGGTTGTGTTTTTTACATTTATGTTTTTTCCTTCAAAGAGCAGTTACTGCTCAGCAAATACAAACACCACTGCTGGGGCTGGCTTTTTCCTGATTTCGAATGTGTCACGGGTCAAAAATAGGCGCCATAGGGGATCCCATTTAGGGGGAGGTTTCAAGAAAGAAATCATCTTTTTAATGTTTCCAAAGCCTTCCTGAGTCAGTGTAATGAAAGGTAAGCCAATAAATACCAGGCTTGCAGGTAATAGCCTAAAAATGGGTGACCTGCATAATGGGGTGTTAAATTAGCTTTGCCTCCCATTTTGAAAAAAAAAAATCACATCGGTTCTGCTATTAATGTGTTATTTCTTAAAAAAGCAGGTTATGACAGCTTCTGAGTGCGTTCTAAGTTTTAAATAGGATTAAGTCCTGAGCTGATTGAGTTTAAAACTAACTGAACTAAGGGTGTAATGAACACTGGCTTTCATTACTCAGTTGTCACAGCAATTTCAAATGGCAAGCAAATGAAGTATATTATAATACAGGTTTATTCTTTTAATAAGAATAAAAAAACACATCATGTGTTCATATAAAATAGACATTTGTTTTGCTCCTGCTGTTAAGCATAATATATTGTAAGTCTTATCAACAATATTGCGCATCTTGGCTCACTAGCTTTGCTTACTGGGACACCTAAAAGGAATTGAGCCATTATTAATGTTGTTAGTAACACCTGTGCTTCTCCTGCGATCACAGGACTAAATACCTGCTGGTTAATACAATAATCACTGTAGTTAATCGAAATAGGTTTAACGCCTAAATATATTGATCCCCTGTGGGAAAATCCAGTTGTTGCAGCAGCACAAACATAGAAATAGAGATAAAGAAAGAAATAATGACAGGTAGCCTATATAAAACTAAAATATGAATAGAATACAAAGTAGAGCTATATAAGAGCATTTGGAGACAAAAACTCCAAGTTTAAGTGAAGCAAAAATCAGTATAAAATAATCAGGAAATGATGATAAAGCATGGGATATGAGGTATAGTATATAGGTGGTAGTAACATGGTATAACATAATATATAGTATAGTATAGCAGTATAACATGATGATGAATGTTAGGGGGGGCTGGAAATTCCTTTTTTTTCAAGTGTTTACTTTGCAAGTTCCACACTGTCCGTCTCAACTAGGTCAATAGTTTGAAACTCCATTCATAATTTTGCAATTTAAATTATTATCAGGACTATTAATAACTTGCAATAGCCACCCCCCTCTCTCTCTGTCAATCTCTCTCAAACACACACGCACACACGTGCACAGCAATCCATGCAGCACTCAGTTTTCAGTCCAGAAGTCAAAATGTGTTGAAAAAAAATCGATGTAATTCTGCAGAAGTCTGATGTTTGCTTGACATCTGGGACAAAAACAACATACAGATTATGCTAAATAAAGTCCACGAAAGTAGTGACGATCACAAAGTCGTTTGAGATAAACTGGAGGAGAAGGGATTAGTGTGCACAGTAGATCTGAGTGAAAGTGAAAAAAAACTTTGGCCCTGCTTTAATTTGTGCGCTCAAATTAAAACAAGTTATCTCTAAACGTTTTTTTTATATAGAGCAGGTCTAGACCTTTACTCGTTTAGAGCCCCAACGAGAGATCCCCCCGTGAGCATTGCAATTGGTATGCGCTGTTGCCAGGAAAAACTCCCCTTAAGCGGGTAGAAACCTCGAGCAGAACCGGGCTCTGGGTGTGCGGCCATCTGCCTCGACCGGTTGAGTTTTGAGGGAGAGAGAAAGAGAGAGAGAGACAGAGATACAAAGAGAGAGAGAGAAGGAAGGGGTGGGAGAGGGAGAGAGAGAGAGAGAGAGGGGGAGAGATGTACAGCAACCACAATAATAGCACAGCAGCTGTAAGAACTAATACAAATAGGACTAAAAACAAAAAATCAATAGCAGTGGATGTAAAAGAGTGATAATACAACTATCGGAATTAATAGCTGTAATAATAATAGAAATCCAACTAATACTAATAATAATAAAAAGGCTGATAATGATGGTAGCAGTGGGTGTCAAGCAGGCAGCAGATGCAACCCCGATCCAGGTGTGACCCCGATCTAGGTGTAACCCCGATCCAGGTGTGACCCCGATCCATGGACACCTGCAAGATGAGAAAGCACAAAAACTCAGTGGAAGAAATCAAGTTAGTAACTTGCATGAATGGGACATGAATATATGAGATGCGTTTTTATCATCCCAATGAAACAGCTACTCATTTAATCCTAAGAGTGTTTCGGATGTTTGGAGAACTTCCCTCTGCTGTCTAGTGGAAAGCCCATTTGAAATATCTATCTTACCCAGTTTGTATTCATGTTTCTGTTTCGTTGTATCTGTTTTCTGCATTTTTAGCCAGAAAAAAAAACAAACCTGCTGCCTGTTTTTCAGGAGAAATATCTTTGTTATACACTAGTCGGGAATGCTACTGTAACTATGCTGTCGCCCTGTTGCGAGACATTTATGAGGTTTGTAGTCAAAGTCAACATTAAATTCAGACAAAGAAATATGCTAACCCCCACTCTCCCCCTCCTCCCCCATAAAGACCATGGCAGCATAATTGAGTTGAGATCTTTTTTTTTCCTGTTGTGTTGCTTTTGTTTTGCTGAGCAGACAGGGAGAAATCCCATTTCAAATTAAAATTGAATGACCCCCTCAAGCCCTGCAACACACACACAGACACACAGACACACAGACACACAGACACACACACACACACACACACAGTGCCTCTTGACAGTTTGGATAGTGGTTCAGTTGAAGCAAAGCTCCAGGGCCTACAGTGAGTGATACATGGTGCGCAGGGGGCTCGAGTGTGCATATTGTTTGTGCGTGTGTATGTGTGCAAATAAAAAAAGTGTTGTTTTTTGTGTGTCTGTGAGTGTGTACTGATATTGATGTGAAACCCAGGGCAGATTTAGGATATGAAGTATGGAGAAACAAATAACCTGTGAGGTAGAGCGCAGGGAGAGTCAGTGCTGACATGACTGAAAAGTAGAAGCACAGGTCACGCCGGGCTGTGAAGTGTATGCAAGTGTACAGGTGCAGCTATGAGACGCTCAAAGTAGCCGAAGATGATAAATATGGATGTTTAATTCAGATCGTTTGACTGAGGTGAAACTTGAAGACCAAGTCTGGGTTGCCAACTTTCTCATTAGATTCGATCTGGATCCTCTCCATTCAAGATCATTTTAAGTTATCTGGTGTTATTTTTGGAGCGGATTTAAAGTTGCTATGAGGAACTTTTAAACTCTCTGAGACCCACAAAGACCTGTTTTTGTCTTTTTTAGGGTGTAAAGGGGATCTTTAGGGGGAGATAGCAGGTCAACAGTAGATGTCACATAGAAGTGGTGTACATCATCTAAAGCTGGAAGATTAATTTGAGATGCAGCTCAGCACTGTTGTTTTAGTCATAAATATGTATAAACATGAATTAATAAATAAATTAATTAATTTAAATTATTTGTGAAATTATATAAGAGCTTAGAACATTATAATAGAAGTATATGATGGCCATCCCCATGCTCTGTTATGTCTCACAAGTTGTTGCAGCAATTTTTGTGTTGATATCACTTGTTACACAGATTTGGTGCTGAATTTAATCATTTTTTCTCGAGAATTGATCAAAATGATCAATAATCCCTCCAAAATAGTACATTAAGTTACCAAGGCCATGAGGAACACCATAGAAAAATCCATGCTGTGATTTGGTGTCAAAAACTTTTGACATTTAGAGATTTCTGCAAGGATTGCATTTTTCAGCGATTGAATGGTGAGCACTTCTGTGGTGTAAACTGCTCAGAAACCACCTTATTGTCAATCTAGCTAGGAAAGCCATCCATCCTCTGAATGCTCTAGGTCTCTAGTTTGTGGCTGTAAAGTTCCATGAGGCTGTGATTATCCTAGAGGTCACTACAGGGCATTTTATACAGTGTGGTCAAGTTTCAAAAAATTATCTCACTACAATGAAATGTCTCCTATGGGGACTAACATCATCACACATGAATACAGTTGGACTCATTGGATGCACAAGATTCTCCGCTTTACTGTGATGCCCAATTTTTTATAATTCTAAGACAGTTTAGGGACCCCAGTATGCAGAAATATTAAAATAAACCATTTTAGATTAGGCGAAAATAACACGTGTGCTGCATGCAAAAAACTGCATGTGATGATCATAAAGTGGGCATGTCTGTTAAGGGGAGACTCGTGGGTACCCATAGAACCCATTTACATTCACATTCACACTTGAGGTCAGAGGTCAAAGGACCCCTTTGAAAATAGCCATGCCAGTTTGTCCTCGCCAAAATTTAGCCTAACTTTAGAGCGTCATTTTGGCTCTGTTCAGACCTGGTATTAACTGCGTCCTCAGTGATCGGATCACAAGTGGACAACTCTAAGTAGTAGTAGGTGTGAACGCACTCAATACGCATTGAGGACGCATTGAGATCGGATCTTTCAGACCACATTCAGAGGTGGTCTGGGCCACATATGACCACATTCTTTTAGCAGTGTGTAGTGAATGTGTCCTGGACCACATTAAGGACCAACTACTCATCTGATGTCCCGCTGGGTCACCGCGCCCCTCAGGTGAATAAACAGGCGAGCACTCGTCTGCTTGTCAGCATGGAAACGGCCTCTGTGCTCTCTGTATTTTATTAAAATGTATCTTGTTTATAGGCTACATATCTACAGACTATCAGACTGGGAACAGGAAGTGCATTATTATCATACTGTCGGAGATGTGTTGGTGTTTTTGTTCCGCCGCTTTGCGAGCTGACACCCGCCCGCCAACTCGCTGTCCTAATCGCTCTCTGGAGCTCTGTACCCCGCTGTTGTCTGGCAAAGGTAGTGGTGCCAGTGGTGCAGAGGTCCCCGGGTGCCGTCGATCCAATAACCTTTTATTTTGATGTTATAAAAATGTTAATAAAATGTACCCAAATCCACGATATTACTGCTGACATTCCTGTAGTATAGAGAGCGGGGAAGTGAGATCGGATCACAAGTGGTCACTCAAGACGCATTCTAATGCCAGGTGTGAACAGACGTACTTAAAGCTGTACACTTGTGATCCGATCACTGAGGACGCATGTTAATACCAGGTCTGAACAGGGCCTTAACCTCTTTCCCAACAAGCTACCATAACTCTACCATTAAAATTCCTCTTAGTAGCTTTAAGTCCCTTTCCATTGAAAACACTGAGCCCAGTGTTCAGTCTATGATTAAATGCTTGTCCTGTTTGGCAAAGCAGAACATTACTGTAATCAAATGATATTGTGCTTCTACCATTATTAAAACTCCTATTACTAATACAGCGACTAACCGTTATGGATGCACAAAATTGTCATTTTTGTACCAATATTCAATCAACCTTTTTGTAAATTTTTGGAACTTTCCAAACCGACAACCCAACAGCCACGCCTGCTTTCCACCGTGACAGAGTTGTGACGATGAGCTCTGAGCACCCTGCAAGGTCTTTATTCCACCTTCCTCACGGTTCTACCTCCATCACTGTCTCACCTGAACCCTACTGATCTCCTGAAGATGGAGAAAAGGAGAAGGGGAAATAACACAAATAAGGGAGACAGAGACAAAGAGCTTGACCCACATTGAAGAATAAGTCTGGTGTTTTTCAGTATTTGTCACGCTGTCAACAGATCCCATGAAAAGACCCAAACAAAACAATGTTTTTCTTGACACCCTCTGATCCCCCCCATCTGTGGCTGTCAGATCCAAGCCCATTTGTTCCTATTTAAGACATAAATCTTTCAAAAATACATAGTTTTATCCTAAAACAGCTGGTTAGTGTCATGTTTTTATCAAACATTACTCAAAAGTGAGGAAATAGTGTATTTGTTGAGTACTACTTACAGCGGCGGATTAATCCATATCTGGTGCTCTAGTGAGTATTAGTGGCAGCAGGACGGTGTATGTGGGATTGAGCCAAAATAAACAGTGTGTGTGTTCATGGTGATGAAGGAACATGTCTCCCAGTGACACAGTGAGGCTCATTGATGTGTTTTAACAACAATGGAGCTCTATGGCACAGAGGAAGAAGATGCCCCACACACACACACACACACACACACACACACACAGGGTTAACAGTTATGGCTGTGCATGAGACAGTTGCTTGTTGCTGCTTAAATATTCATACGGATAATTTACGAACTGAGGTTAAAAGGTATTTCATCAGTAAACCTGCTCATCTTAATGTGTGTGTGTGTGTGTGTGTGTGTGTGTGTGTGTGTGTGTGTGTGTGTGTGTGTGTGTGTGTGTGTGTGTGAGAGAGAGGGAGAGGGAGACATAGAGACTGAGAGAAAGACTAAAAGGGACCTTAACCCTAATCAATAATGAAGTTCAAAGGCTACATCTGGTGATAGAGCTCCATGGTTTAATGGTAATCAAGTATGTCAATATAAAAGTTATAGACACGTTCCAATTTAAATTGTTTTATATTAATGAATGATAATGTTCACAATAAGCTGGCTGCACAGCCCAAGACAGTTGCTATGGAACATAGCCTATACTAGCAGCTAGGGTTGCACTGATACCACTTTATTTCAGACCAAGTACAAGTACTTACATTTGGTTACTCGCCGATACCGAGTACCGATACGAGTACTTCTCTGTGCCAAAAGACCCTCGTTAACAGCCAGCTGGAGGGTGTGAGCGACACACGGCAGGCTGGGGAGTCCAGCATACGAGGCGCTGCGCCGTGACCGGCTCTAGGTCGTCTTGGAAAGGCTCGGGACGAAGGTGGCTCGCGGCCGCAGCTTTACTGCGCTCCACGCCCGGACCTCGCCACACTGGACGGGGCTCCCGGCGGGACTGTCCTCAGTGCGCCCCAACCACATCATGCCGCGGCCCACGTAAAAGGCGCCAGGGGTCTGCGGCGATGTCAGCAACCCACCCGACCCGTCTTGACCAAGGAGTCTCTGTATGTCGTTTAGCAGGTGGATTTTTTTTTTCTGGAGATGGGCTCTGCTCTATCAACTCCTCCATAGTCAGGCCACCCAGAAGGTGAAAGTTAACCTTAAATGTTAACATTTAAACGGGTTTTAACTAACTTTGTTACTTTGTAACCGATTCTGTGTTGGCGGAAGTGACTCTGTTGCTCTGCCACCATGACCAACCAAGTATCATTTTGTTAGTCTCTCAGGGCGTATTCACACCTGCCTCGTTTGGTTCGGTTGAATCCAACCCTGGAGCGTTTACCCTCTCGGTGCGGTTTGTTTGGGCAGGTGTGAACACAGCAATCGCACTCAAAACGAGCGAACCGAGACCTCCTTAAAGGGGTGGTCTCGGTTCGCCTCCAAATGAACTGCGGTGCGGTTCGGTACGCTTTGTTTGTGGTGAGAACATGATACGACCTCGATCCGGCCCAACTGGTGAAAGCATGGTGCCTTTTTAGATTAAACCAGCTCCGGTGGCGAGCTGCGCTGTGCAACAACAACAATACTACAAAAGAGCCTACGCTTGCCCTCGCTATTCACATCAGTACTAAACAGGTGTAACGTCAGGCTGTGTTGAAGACCACGGGCATACCTGATGGATCTTCGTAAATATTTTTGGATGAGCATGTCAGAGTTTAGGAGGGTTAATGCACGCCTCCTCCTCTGTTCTCCGAACGTCTTGATATGCGCCTTCGGCGGCTCCAATGCATCAATACATTGTTTTCCAGTCACAGTCTCATTTTAGAAGTGTATCGTTTGCCTTGAGTGAAAAAGGTCCAGCCGCGTAGTTGTCCCTCCATTGTTGCGTTCTGGAAGTCTGCTCTTCTTTTTTTACTTCCGGGAGTTTTCCAGCATGGAAATTCTGACCAATCAGAATTGGTGAGTTTCTTTGCTCACCAAACTTTTGGTCCACTTGTAAATTCTGCCATGCGAACACAAACCAAACTCGAGGCAACATGCAACATGGTAACAATTTGGTCCCTGATTCAGACCAAAGCAAACGAACTACAGGTGTGAAAATGCCCTCAGATACTGAAAATCCAAAGGAATTAGACGTCATAGCCATGGTTTATGGTTATTATTTCATGGCTATTTGAAAATTGACTTTAAAGAACACGTGGAGACAAGCAAGAACACACACACACACACACACACACACACACACACACACACGCATGCACACAGGGGTTTGTAATTGAAGCACATCACAGTAGCAGTGGGCAGACCTCATGCAGTCACGGGGTCAGCAGCCTCAGTATTATATGGCCTTCTCCAACAGGACTAAGTGGACTCAGTACTAACAACTGGGACTTCACTTATTGATGCTGAAGAAGTCAGAACTTGCTGCTGAGCGAGGTCATCGATCCTCACCGATCCTGACTGGAACACCGCAACGATTTTCTCTCTGTTGGTTGATCTCCATTACATGTTGACTGTCTGTCTGTCTATACTGGATGCTCATAGAGTTTCAGTGCCAAAGAAAATGTATGATTTGGAAGTGTCTTCATCCTTTAACCGAGCAGTAAAATATTCATATTCATATTTCAAGACCGGACAAGACCATAACTGCGGGGATATCACTTAATTGCATGTCCATTGTCTGATTTTTTTAACATCATTACTATGATTGCATGTAAAACTTTCCTTCCTCAAATGCAACCAATAGAAAATTTCTATTTTTTTTGTTACTGTTAATGGCCATTGTATCTTCCACATTTTATCACAAGTGTATCATGCAGTGCGGAACGAGGACTGGCCTGGTCTTGGTCTTGAGTCGGTTTCGCCCCCGCCTTGGTCTGCCTGGTCTCAAAGTCTGTTCTTGTCTGTGGTCTCAATAAACTCTGGTCTTGGTTAAAACACTAGCGCCACGAGGCTTGAACTCACAACCTCAGCCTTGCATGTGTCATATATATGTATTGTATTGTCATATAAGTAGCATGTGCTAATACATTACACCAGTGCAGTGCAAATTAATTTTGTGTAACAGAATTAAAGGGACTATTTGTAACTTTCAGAAATGCTTCTTAACAGCGACACCTGTGGCCGTGAAATCAACGAAAGTCAGCGTCGAGCTCGGGCTTGCTCGCTCTAAATATACCTGGACGAGCATCGCTCAAAACAGTGAGGAGACACACGTCAGCTAAAAGCACAATATCACTCTATATTTCAGCTGCTTGGCAGTAATGTTAGCTGACCAGACCAAGGTCTCTCCATGAACATGATTTAGATCTGATCCTAGTGTTGGCTTTTCCTGCCTCAGCGCAGGCTGTGACAGCGGGGCTCTGCAGAATGTCTCCCTGCTCTCTCCGCCCGCAGCCGGAGAGAGCAGGGAGACACCGGCACCCGGTAGGTAACGAGACAATAACGTTACTCGCTGAGGAGCTGCGTCACTTCACAAGACACGGGAAACCTCTGTTGGTCTGGAGGAGCTGCAGCAGTTATTTCTGAACAAACGTCCACTGTACATTCACTAGATATTCTCAGAGCTAAACTAACTCTTCTGCAGTGTGGAGTGAGCGCACGTTCACATCTAGAGGTGGAGCGAGCTGAGCGAGAGCGCGCGCTCTGTCTGAGTGAAGGCAGGCAGGCAGTGGAGGAGAGGCAGCGGCCACACGCGAACGCGCATATGCGAGCGCGCATGTGTGGCGACCCGCTACATTTATACGCTTAAAAAGATACAAACAGTCCCTTTAAAAGACAGACTTGACAGTTTCTGTGTTTCGCTTTGTTCTTTTTATTACAAATCTGATTGTAACTGTTTTTTATTTAGGAAAGTGTGTATCATGGCACATTGCCATGACAATCACCAGCTCTTTCCCTGAGGAACAATTATACATTTGAGGATTACCTTAATTTAGTGTCAAAGGGCGGATACATTAGTCCACTGCTCTAAAAAGGACAAAAGTATTAACCACTCTAGTATATGTACACGTTAAAGGTTATGTTAAAAAAAGCCCAATTTACATGAAAAACAGTAATATGTAGTAGGTATTAAAGATAGTTTTTATGGCAGTGTCAATCAGCCATAAATATGACATGTCTCTTCCTTTCATCCCTCAGCCCAGTGGCGCTGGCAGCCATATCCTATACACACTCTACATATATATATATATATATATATATACATTTTTAATGATTTTATTTTATTTTTTTACATTCTTTCTTGAAATGGTGACAGCAGATGCTGTCTTTTGATTCTTTCTTTAATTTAATAATGTGCTTGAGATACATTTTTCAAGCCGTTAGATGCAAATCCATTTGAAGGCTGGTGGTTGGTGTACTTTTGAACATAACATTCTGGAGTTATTGGAAAATTGGATCGCACTTGTCAAGTGAGACGAGTACTGCACAGGTTGGCAGTGAAAATGTAGTTTTTGAAAGGCTAAACGGCAAGAATTATAGATTGAAGCAGGATATTTCTTAAAATAAAAACATGTTGAGAATTTTTGAGATGATTCTGTTTTCGGATCACACGAGTCGGAAACAATCCTACGAAGCCACCACTGGAATCTACTGGGCAGGAATACCAGGTTTGAACACAATGAATAGAATATGTGCAGCATTCAAATGTTGATTTAGAAACTCATACCGTGAATTTCTTCTGTATCATTGAATTTCAAATATTCATTAAGTATATTTTTGACTCTCTCTTCAAAGTCTCCATCTTGTAAAAGGGAAATATTCATATTTCCTTCATTAGAATTTAAACTCAAATGAATGACCGGCGGTTCTTGTGCGTAATATGAAACAGAATCCTGCCCCGGCGCCGCAGCCTCAGCACTGCACTGATAGTGGATTTATGTGATGAACCCTCCCTATGCTTCCTTCAGTGTGGTCGTGTCTGTTCTCAGCAGTGGATCTTATCGTTGAAACAGGATAGCTGAAACCTAGAACTCCCCGACAGATGATGGAGGTCAAGGGCTGAGGGTTCCCATGTGAAAGCAGCTCAGTGGTGCTCCTATTAGTTAGCTGATGCTCTGTTAGTGTTTCTAACAGAGCGTCAGTGTCTCTCCCGGCAGCAGCAGCCCTGGCAGATGCCGAGGGGTCGTGGCCGTGAGGACCTGTGCCTTGCTACATATTTGACCTGCAGACTCCCTGAGGCTGCTGGCAGACTTCACATCCATCACACCACGGCTTATAATTTCTACATTTCACATCCACCACTGCTCTCTCTACATTATTATTAACAATGATATTCAGGAATACTCAGAACACAGAACGGCCTGTAATATCACATTAACTTGAACTTGGATTACATTGGAAATATTGGCAACAGGCCTGAATTCTACCCTGGTCTGTAGTTCCACATGATATAACAGCTCAGTCGCACAGCAGTTTGTGAAATAGTCATGAAATTGAATCTATTTGATTCGTGTACAGGAAGAGCTGGAAAACGTTGCTGGAGAGAGGGACGCCCGGAATTCCCTGCTTAGCCTGCTGCCCCCGCGACCCGGCCCCGGATAAGCGGAAGAAAATTGATGGATTCGTGTACAAAGACACAAATTTCCCTCTTTTTTCGTGACGCTCAGCACAACTTTCAACACGCACTTCTGGTTCCAAAAAACCAAGAAGGCGACGGCCAAAAAGCACCAAAAATGACCAGTGTCATCAGCGGTAGCTACAACCCTGCCTATGGGAGATTTTGGACCTGTCAGACAGTGCTCTCCACCACCATCATCAAAACATCAAATGAGGCAGTTAGATGATTACTTGCTGAATCACTGGTATTGATCAACCTCCCTCAGCTCCCTTTAGGTATATGGCATCCTGTGGTGCAGCAACAGTCATCTTTATGGCACCTTTTCCAGAGGAGGTTGTGCAGGTCAGCAGCAGCAGATGGTCCCAGCTGCTTGTTTGTCCAGATGGAGACATTAGATCCCTTGGAGAGAAGAAACACACAATCCTCCTTCAGTTAATGGGAGCACTGTGTTCTGATTACGACAATAACTTGACATGAATAACTTAGCATTATACAATACAGTAAGTACATTTAGTTGTCGCAGTAGACTTCACAGCTACTAGTGTTCACACATTAAAAACTGTAATGAACGATACATTTAATTATTTTGTCCAGCCCATTTATATCAGTGAGGGTAGGCTAAATGAAAAAACACCTTTCTGTATAATGCAATGCACTTCAAGTGTAGGGATGTATCTGTATTTCTTGAGGAAGCAAAGTTATATGTATTTGTATTTGAATAAAAAGTGGAAAAAGGCGTAACAATCCTGTTTTTGTTATTTTGTTTTGCGTATGACACGCACCGGGCTTTCAATTAAATCCAATGTAAACCCATCCGTATGGAGTTTTTTTTAATTTAAGAGCATGACTTATGGATTTCATGTCCAGATTTTGTAATGCTTTCCCTCAAAACCCTGTCCTCACACTTAAATAGCCCCTGCTTGCGCTTGGATTAGCTCTGCTTCTGCTCAAACTGTATGCTTGCACTCAGATATATTGTTGCTTGCACAGATTTTCTGCTCTCCAGCTTCAGCCCTTCTCCTTCTTCTTTCTGCTTCTTTGTGCTTGTGAAACGTCTGCTCTCACATTTCTCCTCTGCTCTCGGATTTTTTGTGTAATAACTGTCAAAATTCCCCAGCCAATAGAATACCAGGTGTAGTGTTGACCAATGAAATGATCCCTGCCTCATTGGTTTGTTTGCTTTACTACAACGTCCCTGACAGGCGGTTACTCTTAACTATCCACTTCCACTCTCCAAGGCTTTGATATACAGTATGTACTTCCCTTGCTTTCTTTATGACTTTTGAATAAAAGGACAGTTAATAGATATATCAGCACGCCGCCCGTACTTTTTACTATGGACCCTTTTACAGCCGACGTCATGATTATCTTATCTTATTTTATCTTTTCTTATTACGTCACGGTGTTAGCTGGAGACAAAACAAACATGAGGGATCTCAGAGTAGTGGGCTAAACTTACAGATCTAAAATATCATCTTGCTGAGATCTCTGGGTGGAATACGCTCACAACACACTCACCATTCGGATGTGCTTTTGGTTACCAGCCCCCCTTATTCCCATCTCAGGAGCCCAAACTGCCCTTCTTGGAGCATCCACCAGGTCACGGTTACAAGCCAACTGTCGTCGTATCCAGCTCCTGTTTACACCCCGGGCCAGAGGACATGTCTGTCTTCTAAAGACCTCCCCCTCAAAGTGGAGTCTAAGAAACTCGCCCCTCGGTTCATTGGTCCCTTTGAAATTGAAAGTATCTTCATTCCCTCTGCTGTGCAACTGAGACTTCATACCTCTCTCAAGATTCATCCCACCTTTCATGTGTCCCCTGATTAAACCTGTCCGCTCCCAGCCCCGGATGATAGATGACCACCCTGCCTATACTGTTCTACTTCTTCTGGACGTCCGCTGCCGGGGTCGCGGCTTGCAGTATTTGGTGGATTGGGAGGGCTACGGCCCTGAGGAGCGCTGCTGGGTGCCCCATAGGCAGATTCTGGATCCTACCCTCATTCGTGAGTTCCATGCTGCACATCCTGACAGGCCAGGTCGGATGCCAGGCGATTGGTCATGCCATCTAACCGATTTTCTGGCATGCTGTGTGTCATCTTCATTTGGGTTCATTAGTTATTGCCCCATATTAATCTGTGTGCAAGCATACAGTTTGAGCAGAAGCAGAGCTAATCCAAGCACAAGCAGGGGCTACTTGAGTGTGAGGACAGGGTTTTGTAGGGAAAGCATTACAGAATGTAAATGTGAAAGTCCACGCTCTTGAATAAAGATAGGAAAAAAGCTCCATACACACGCTTCATTATTCAAAGGTCAGAGCAACTGATGCAATATAACTCTAGGTTTCCTGTGAACACGGAAGTTTAATTTGAAAAGACCCTATGCATGTAACGAGCAGAAACTGACACCTCGTCCCTGAGACGTCCAAAACTGATGCTAGAGGGGTACCTAGAGCACCATAGTTTGAAGGGTAGGGCCATTGACCAAGCATCAGTACTTGACGAGTTTGAAGTGAGAATATTGTGGTTATGTTTTCAGTATAAGGACCAGTTGTGTTTACGTTTCTTTATCACTTTCTCTCCTGCACCAGTTGCTGCAATTTGTCTTACGTAAGTAGAGTGAACAAGAGGCCAGTGTAAGTGTGTGTGTGTGTGTGTGTGTGTGTGTGTTTGTATTCCAAATAACATGTGCTTAGATTTCTGTGCTGTGCTGGGTAGGAGATGTCCTTGTAATGACTTTAATAAGGGACAAAGCCCTGTGGCCTATCCATTAAACACACACACACACACACACCAGATGTGATGTATGTGGAAGAGAGGGTGGCCTTTAGTGCTATAATTTATCTTAAATCTCTCCCTTCCCCTTATTTTGTCTCTCTATCTCGTCATTCATTCTGCCCTTAAATATTCCTCTCTTTCACTATCGCTCTGCTTTCCTTCTATATCTCCCTTGCCCTTTCTATATTTGGGCTCTCTGTTCTTTAATCTCTTGTGTATCAACGACCTGAAGATACTGTATTTTGCTGACATAAAGTTTACAATTTGACAAGAAAGTGGCTAAATGCATATACACCACACCTTATGGTTGGGCTTCAAATAAGTACATAAACTAAGTAAAATATGTACATAAACAATTTAACATAACTGCGGAAAACACGTCACTAATGTAACGATTGGGCAAAAATTACGTAATTACCTTTCAGCATTTTGTAATTCAAGTGTTCTGAGAGATAACTAGACTTCTGCTCCTCCTCATGGCTCTGTTTTCAGGCTTTAGAAAATCTAGCCCGTGACGGGAGACTTTGACCAATCACAGGTCATTTCAGAGAGAGAGCGTTCCTATTGGCTGTGCTCCGGTCATGTGACCGGAACTTGGCGTTCCTTCACCAGATTTCACAATGGCGGTAGCGTCACAAACTTTCTCATTTTACAGCTAAACCATACACTACAAGATGATTCTGAAAACATTTGAGGAGAGAAATAGACATTAACGTAACAGAATATTGATTCATATTTGATCAGCGCTGCCTAGTTTGACCGTTTGGTCGGAGTTCGCGAGTGATTGACAGCCGGCTCTCATAGACAGCAGCTGGACAGCAGACCTCAGATCAGCTCTTACTGCTTGTTTTCCTCCGGTCTGTGAAATCTTGCAGATGCCATTAGGAGCACCGGAGGACACAGAGGAACATGATTTTTTTCAGGTTACCTGTTCCGTGTACTACTGTCACGATGTGGCGACCGTTTTATAAAAATAAGTCTTTTTAATCATATTTGCTCCAATGTCGCCTACTTCAGCTTTAAGATCATTGAACCTCATTCACCAACCGTTCTTAGGAAAAATGTCTTCTTAAAACGCACTTATGCAGTTTTCACGATGATTATGATATTTACCAATGTTTTCTTATTTGGGATTTGTTCTTAGGTAAGAACAGAATCTACGCACACTCGAGAGCACACTTTGAGTGCTGACAGGTTTGTGCAAAATACGTTTTCTTCAATTTTACAGTTGCATAACAGAGCAAGCATTATGGTCTTTTAAAATAAACACTGCACTGCAATTCATACTGGCTAGGTTCACAGTGTTCTTTTGTGACCCGTGTTCACAATATCAAAGTTACATTTTCACTGTACAAGCATACCAACCATGTTGTTTTTTTACTTAACTTAACTAAGTGGTTTTGCAGCCTTATCCTAAGCAAGTACTTGTGTTTAATTCACAACTTAAAGCACGTGTTTACTGCAACCGAAAAGTGACGCCAAAAGGTCTGACACGGCGTCAGTATATGACGAGTTGGGATGAGAATATGTTGCTGATTTATATCTTTAACATATACTGTAGTGTCAGTTAAAATCCATGTAATAAAGAAGTGACCTTCTTTCTGTTGTAATTGAGTCTTAGTTTATGCTAAAGAAATAAATTGAAGACAATAGCGATACATACTGTAATGCTACCTGTTGTTGGTGTTGTTTTAGATCATTGTTGTAATGAAACAAAGTGTTTCAAACACAGCTAGCGTGGCTCGGCCTGCGATTTGCAGCTGCAGCTTCAGTGTGTTCAGGTGTCCTGTGATGTCGGACAGGAACATCTCACAAGCCATCCTCCAGCTCAGGTCACCTCAGCTCCTTTTCAATCAGAAAGAATTTGATCCTATCTGACAAAGCACTGCAAGCAATTCTTGCCCCCACTGAGCTACCTAACCGGGCAGTGGAGAGCCAAATCTTTAAACACTGTTCATCTCCTCTTGGAGAGAATTGAACTGACAGTGAATCAATAAGGAGTGAGCAACAAGAAGAGTCTACTGTGTCTGTTACAGAGGTTTTTCTGGCAGATATAATATAGTGAAGCGTGATGACAGGGCCACCGTCTGTGGTAATGGCGATCATTTTCTTCATGACGACCTCTCTGTTGTCACAATGCTCGGTGAAAGTGATTGCAATGTCTTTTCCTTTAGTGGTACCATGCGTGGACCACAGGCAGCAAAGCTCCTCTTTATCTGCTGTATCTTACAACAGTAGCCAGACATAGGATGTCATGTCCACACTTTAATCCACCATCACAATGGTACATTTGTCAGAGCAACAGTTTACTGGATATGTACATTTTCCACCATCTCAATAACGCTCCTCTCGACACTTTATTGCGGGCATTGGCAAGTCTTGGATCCTCGGAGGGTGTCTTTAATCAACAGTCCATCAAACAAAACCTCTGCACTGTTGGTGAAAGCCTCCTCTCTGACTGAGAAGGGTTTCCCACATCTGGCACTATGCTCTGAAATGTTCTAGCTGCCCTCTGTAGCCTGATTGTTGGAGGCACACAGTGTTCCTTTACCCTTTGATTGACTCAGCTTTTGAACTCATCTTTGAAGTTATTTTAATGATTAGTGTCTTGCTATTCTGTCTTCTTTGGTTCATGACCTAATATCTGCAAAACTAATGACATCGCCAACAGCCTCAGAGTACTTTATAAGAGCTAGCAATGGTTGGCTTATACACTACGACGGAACCGGACCTCTCTGTGCAATTTAAAAAGCCTCAAAAGCACCTTCCCTCTTGATAGCCATCTTACCTCCGTATGAAGCAAGAGTTGGACATGCTCACTGCCCATCTCATCGCAGAGCACATGGAATAGGTGAGAATGCATCAGTCGGGCTTTGATAAAGTTCACAGTTTTCACAGCCGAGTCCAGCACAGACTTCAATTCTTCTGGCATCTTCTTCAGAGCAAGGGCCTCGCGATGGATGCTGCAGTGAGTCCATCGCATCTCGGGCGTCACCGCGCAAATTCAAGCTGCTAGTCCGCTGTGGCGACCTATCATAGCCCCGGCGCAGTCCGTGCACACTCCAACACACTTTTTCCAGTCGAGCCCATTGTCTTGGACAAACGCGTTTGGGAGCTGGAATATGTGCTCAGCTGTAGTTCTGGTCTGCAGTGATTGACAGAACAGAAAGTCCTCCTGAGCTGCACCATCATATTCATATCTTACATAAACAAGCAAATCAGCCAAATCTGCAACATCTGTAGTCTCGTCCAGCTGGAGGGAATAATGGCGGCTACTTTTAATGCGCTCAATCAGTGTGTTTTTAACGTCATCTGCCTATTCTCCGCGACACAGTGTCGTTTGAAAGTTGAACTTTTTGGCAGCCTTCTCCCCACACATGATGTGTGTCATCTCTTTGGCTAATGGTAGACACAGTTGTTCGCCAATTGTGTGTGGAATCGTTGACTTGGACTGCTTCAGTTCATCACGTTTTCTGGTTTGCCTCTCAGCACTGCGTTTTTGGTTGTAAGATGCCGTTTGAGGTGCGCTGGTTTCATGGATTCATTGCTAAGAACATCACCACATACCACACACTGCGGCCTGGGCTCTTCCTCCGTCCCGCTCCAGCTGAATCCAAATTTGAGGTAACTCGTGTCATATTTCCTTACTGTTTTGCGCCGTTTACAGCTAGCAAGTGCTGTGGAGACTTCACTGGCGCTGCTTAAGTAGCCGCTAGCACTTGTGCTCGGTTTACTTTCGTCCACTTCAGTTTCTACAGGGCTGCTCGAAACATTCTCCTCCTGATCCGCACTTCTCCTCCTAATAATTCCAGTTTGGAGCCACGACTGCAGTGTTTTTGAACCCTTCATTATTTTAGCTACCTCTGCTTACTTTCTTGTCATCACAGGTTAGCTTGTTTGCTACTACCCAACTACATAGCTGCTACGTGATGGGGTTGTAGCGCGTGCATACATTTTTTTGTTTCAAAATAAAATTTTAGCAAAGCCAAAACTTATTTTAAATCCCATTTCAATGATCTCATGGTTAAGGTATTTTCATTTGTAGTAGTATTTTGCTAGTATTATATATTTTTAAATGAATTTTATTTCATTTCTAAAAAAAAAAAATCCAGAGATACCTCCGCGTACCACTAGAGGGAGCCCGCGTACCACAGTTTGAGAACCACTGAAACAGACCATAAAGCAGGGGATGCTTTTAGGGCGGGGCTACCTTGTGATTGACAGGTCGCTACCACGGTGTTGTCCAGTCTGGGAGTTGTCCTGTTTTCATCTAACAGCTTTAACCCTCTCACAGTGTGTCTTCAGTTCATGAAAGTTAATTGTAACATTTTGATCGCCTAAAAATGTCTTATTCAGCGTTCGGTTACACCTTCTTCTGTCATTTCTGGTTGCAGAAAAAACAAGATGACGACAGCCAAAATGCTGAACTCAAGGCTTCAAAACCGTAGTCCACAAATGGGTGACTATACGTCCACTTCTTATATACAGACTATGGGCCAGAATTTCTTCTCGTACACCGAAAACCTCATGATCTAAAAGGCATGGGTCATCCCAGAGGATGGGCCTATTTGATTTTAATGACGCCATGACCTTCTCTCCCTTACACTGCTATCAAAATTTCCTTTTGTACACAGGAAATGTCAAAATCTAGCATGATGCCATGTAATTAACTAAACACATGTCATGCTCTTTAGACAGCCTGGCTAAATGTTACGTTCCTATACATACAACGAAACTGCATTGTCAATTCCGTTTCGAGGAAAATGTATTTTTCTTTTTCAAAAATACGTTTCTTATCATTGTCAGCAGATATCTGTGTAAGGAGGAGGTTGGGTTGGTGGATGGTCAAACAAACACGGGACTTTCACCCAGGAGAACGCTGCGACTGCCCTGTGTGAAAGTCAACATTGACTTATTTCAATTTATGTCTGTAACTTCAATAACGTAACAAACACACTTATTTTAAGCCAAACCATGATGTTTTACTAAACCTAACCAAGTAGTTTTGTTGCATTTTTGTTTTGTTTTGCTTCAGTTTACGACGTTAACCATGTGTTTAAAACTGTGACTATTTCCCTCAAAACGTAATTGAGAATGTAGTTTAGTTTGTATGGTAACGTAATTTTGTAGGAGAGAGGGCTGCTTTAGTTCCCAAATCTTTACTGCAGGGCCCCCTTTTGCAGATAACACAGATTTTTCAAGCATTTTCTGGTATAATCCCTAGGACAAAGTTCATATTTTTAGCTCTACTACCAGCATTTTTCTAAGAACCTGTCCTGCTCACTGTGATGGATATTGCAGAAATGGCAAAGTCACAGTGACACAAAAGAGAAAAAAAGCAGACCAGAGTGACAAATTCAGGGAGCTATAGAGAGCTCCTGGCAATGGTCTGCAGTATTTTGTAATATTTGTGACCAGTGCATTAGCGGTGGTTTGTGATGTGAAACGTGCGGTGAGACTTAGAGTCTTACAGGGTGACTGTGGAATGCTCCTGCGGTGCCATGAAGTCAGAATAACCTGCCAGAAAGAGGCTCTAATGCCACTTAATGGGCCATAGCGGGCCTCTGCATGTGTGTGTGTGTGTGTGTGTGTGTGTGTGAGTGTGTGTGAGGAGGGGGCTGTTGAGGGTTGCTGACTCGTGGGCTTTTGTGGCGAAGGAGCATTAGTAAATTGGGGGGAAGCATTAGTGAACAGTTAGAACTTAACAGTGGGATTTAAAACAGTGCTGGATCTGCGGTCTGCTTCCATTAACGTGGCTGAATGGGGAGAGATAAGTTATAAAGTTGGTTTGGGATTGTGTGTATGTGTGTGTGCGTGCTATGGGACATTGGAGAATATGAAATTTGTGTGTATGTGTGTGTGTGTGTGTTCGTGTTCCGCTGAGGCATAAGGAGGACTGCAGACATCAACATAACACGCTGTCTCGTTCTAACCAATAACGGCAGGGATAAAATGCCTTGTATTGATGACTTAAAAGATAAAATGACCACAGATAATCGGGTTGTCCAGGATTGGTTTACGCCTCCATCTGCACTTTGGTCAAATTAGGCAAAAAAAAAAAACAGATCCATTTAAATTAGGCAAAAGCTGCTACCTAATATATTTGAAAATCAGCAAGAAACTGAATACATTAATGGTGAGAAATGAGGGAGTAGTTGTCCATTAATGTGTTGAGGGGAAAAATCCATTAGAAAAGTGGAAGATTGAGTTGTTTTTAATTGTAAAAGTAGCTGAGTGCATCAGGTTTGAGGAAATTGTTTCCGAACTCAAAAACAGACCAGACGATCTATGGTGGATATATTGCTGCAATGCAAGTTTTGTTGATCTTTTGCTATCCTACCTTTTTTTTTTTTTTTTTTTTTTTTTACTATTGTAGCATCCCAGAGGGAGATATATCGGGAATCCTCCCAGGATGCACAGGAGTAACAGATTCATGGACACACGGTCCACCATCTCCCTGACCTGAGACCATTAAGCATAACCAATGCAAGGAAAAATGTGCCTCCATCACTAGACATGCTGTCCCCAGCCAGAGAGTCCTTCACGATATCATCTCCTCGTTACGTCCATCATTGCGACTCCTGCAATGCTCAGCAGGGTCCAACCCTGCATCCATGTGCCTTGATGGGGCACACGGATGTTGACAACCCAACAATTGCTTTTGTCAGGTGACTATACACAAAAGAAAACATACTAATGTTGTATTCCATTTCTGCCTATAGATCACCCTAAATGCCTTCAGGGTGAGCTTTTGTGTGTATACTTACCATCTGCCAAACCTAAAGTGACTTTTCTTTTGAGATTAATCCAGAAGGGGGGGTTGTGCGACTGCGCAAGCCCTTTTTTTCCCTTTAGAGGTTGAATACATTTATTGTGAGGAACATTGGGAAAAAGTGGCTGCCAATCGAATGTGTATGCCACCATGATATTATATTTCATTGAAAAATCATTACTGGTGTAGTCAGTGTGACTCATCTCTGACATGATGGATATGATGCAGTTTGATCGATTATATGTTTATTGTGGAGTGGATCCATGGTGCTACACCAGTCATCTATAGGGAGGCCTCAACATCGATTGATTATATGGCAACAGTTATATGTTTATTATTATTATTAGAGTTCAAGCCCCAAAGGAACCCGCAAACTGCCGCTTTCGGTTGTAATGACCCTTTGTTTTTGGTCCCTTATTATCCTGTTACATGAATTTCAGTCTAATAATACCCAGATATACCCATTGTTAATACCAAGCTATTATCTGGTTATTACTTTGTTAATTAAATGGTATTACTCATTACCTCTTTATTACCAAACTATTACTTCATTATTACCATGTTGTGATAGAGTTGTAATGTAAAATACTAGTAGATGTAGAAATAGCCTACTTGATAGAAAAAAAGTAGGACAGCAAAGCCAAAGAAGTTACATTTTGATGTACATCCTGTGTGGTTTACAATAATAATAATAATAATAATAATAATAATACATTTCTTCTTATTCTAGGCATCTTGACACAAACCACAAGTTAAATCCATTTGTGTTCCACGGAGGAGTTGATGGCTATAGTCGCTGCATAAATACCTGAGATGTTGCATTGGAGCATTCCAACTGTCCCGACTACAACTGTGGACAGTTGGAATGCTCCAACTTCCTCAGCATCAAAGACCAGTCAATCATTTTCATGTGCAAGATTACCAACAACGGGACATTGAGTTAAGGCCAATAATCTCTTGAGTGACGATGGAAATCGTGGGATAGCACTTTTTTTTCGCAGCATATAACCTGTTTTAAAGAAATACTTAGTCTGCTAAGTAATTTGTTGTTTGCAGTTCATCATGTAGAATTAATTGCAGTGCCAAACAGACAAACAGTAATTATAGAGAAAATTTGAAAAGACTAGTTGAATCTTCTTTCAGTTGTGCCTTTTAAAAGGACAACAATGGACAGGATGAGTCTACATGTCCTAGGACAGAAGATGTATAAATTATTACAATTTATTTAATGACAAACCAAATGACAAATAGTTGTTATCGCCATATAAATATGTGCAGTGTATATTATATTATGTGTCACTATACATACTGATGAAGATGAACCCTGTGTTTTGTTTTATTTTCACTTTAGTTTTTGTTGATGTTTTTCAAGGTTATACACATATGAACAACATATGGGCATGTACACAGTCAGACCCACAAAGGGAACAATAAAAAGTTGCACTTCCATTATTCCATACATTCTCATGTCATTCCCAACTCGATCAGTTGTCCTTTCTGCCGTCTTCGTCGCTGTTTTGGTTTTTGAATAATGTCCATTTCTCCCACTTGTCTTCCATCTGTGTATCTTGCAGTCTTAAACAATGTGTCAGCTTCTCCACTATGAATATCTCCTCAACTACCCACATCCACTATTTGTGTGTAGGGGGTTCCACTCTACCCCATTTCCTTGTGATAGCTTTCTTACTAGCTATTAACAATATCTTGACCAGATACCTATCACTTATTCGTACATTTCCATCAGTAGAAATCGAGTGTAGCGTTAGTTCAGGCAGGCCATGAAGTGAAGCGCTGCTCATATGACAGCTATCAGCTGATAGCAGCCGATCTTAGGCCGGCCCAGTCAGCTGATGCATCATCTGACAGATCAGCTGATTCCCCTCTTTGCATGCATTGACAAATTTCATATAGGGCGCCTTATTTAGGCTACCTGTGCTGCTTCCTCTACAAAGCCGCTCGCACAAATGAGAACAACCAGAATTTCCAAATACACACTGCAACTTACTCGGCTACTCATCATGTCGATGTCCGTCCATGATGCGGACCCATGGCTGGACGACAGGGCTATGGAGCCACCGCAACAGCAATCGGAGGCAGAGGAAGCCATCGGCGAAGAGAGCCCGGTCCCTATCCACCAGAGCTCGTGTCTGATAAATCGAAATTCAAATTCTGCTCCCAGCATTTCTGAATGGCCAGTGTCCAGGCTCTTGGAAGTCCTGTTCCAAAATCGCATCACGGCGCCAGTCGGGTCTTCTCATGAAGAGCTGTTTGAAATGTTTTTTGGAAGTGTCCATGGCGAAAATCCACCAGCAGATCTCCCCAAATCCTGCGGTCCCAGGAAGGCCGCTGAGAAAAGGAAACACAGTTCCCAATACTCCGCTGCAGTCCCAGCTATGGCCGCTGAGCCGCCTTCCAAATGAGCCCGAGCTCCAGCGGTCCAAGCCCCGGTCCGAGCCCCAGTACGAACTCCAGCGGTCCGAGCCCCAGTACGAGCTCCAGTGGTCCAAACCCCAGCTGTCCGAGCCCCAGCAGTCTGAGCTCCGGCCCCGGCAGCCGGCTCCGTGGACCAGGAGGACAATCCTGTCATATCAGCTTTTTTCAGCATCCACTCGTCACTCGCTATTATGAACTCCAAGATCCACGCCCTGGAGTCCGTGTCGGCATCCCCAGCAAGCCGGGTTTTTCCAAACACGGACGGGCCATCCCCCTCTACGGCTGCGGCACCACCAACGTGGTCTGCGTTCGCGCCGCAGATTGATGACGTCATTCAACCGAGCCTCGATGACATCACAGTCCTGTGGAGATCTCTGGGAAGTGCAGTTCAAATCACCACCAGGGTCCCATTCTTTCCTCCTGCTGCTACAATCTCTCCCAATCTGAGAGGCCAAATCCTTGCAGGTGATGACATAAATCTGGTAAAAATCTTGCTGTGATCAGAGTTGAGTGATAGGCGCATTGTAGATTGTGGAGACGTGTCTGTGATGCTAAAGGTTAGTGACCCCCGGCTCGCAAAAACTTTAACTCTGGCTGAATTCATTGTGGCTTTTGGTGTATTCAGAGATGTCATATGCAAAGTGTATCCTTTCCGTAGAGCAGAGCTGGACACTTATCTAGTCATTATTTCTGATCTGGCCATGAGCTATGGAGGAACACTGTTCTACGAATACCACAAGTCATTCTCCGCAAAAGCCGCCATGTTTATCCAGAGGTTCAACCAAAGACTGGACTGGTCTGTAGTTGACTTGGCCCTCATAAGCAGATATTTCACGGGGCATCAAGTACTTTCTTGCACAATCTGTGGCTCCTTCTCCCATTCCCCCAATCTGTGTCCGAAGTCTGTGACCATAAACCAACCACCAAAGCCTTTCCCAAGCCCCAAACCAGAAGATTCCAAGGTGATGCCGCTTACAACTCCTATGTGTTTCAACTTCAATGAAAATGTGTGCAAATTCAATAATTGTAGATACATTCATGCTTGCAGCTACTGTGGGGACGGGCATCCAAAATCTGTGTGCCCGAGGCGAACCCGCCTGGTGAGAAAGGAAAAGAGGAAATTAAGCCATCAACCCTGGTCAACGTCCCTGAGCTTGGGGAAGGCTTTAAAAAAGCATCCAAACCGCTGTTTCGTCAATTATTTGATTACAGGGTTGATCCAAAGGTTCTTAGCTGGCTTGACTTGGTTACCAAAAGTGTCTTTTGTTTGCAATAATCTACAGTCTGCACTGAAAGAGCCTGAGACAGTCAATGCATTAGTCCATTCGATAAATCTCCCTTTCCAACCACACGCATTAACCCTATAGGTATAGCAACCCATAAATATTCCGGGAAAAAGCGCCTAATCATTGATTTATCTGCTCCTCACAATGACGAAGCTCAAAGCATTAATAGCCTTATTCCCTTGGCACCGTTCTCCCTATTCTATGCTTCCATTGATGATGCTATCAAATTTATTAAGAAAGCAGGTAAGGGTGCGTGGCTAGCCAAGGCACCCATCACATATGCCTTCAAAGTGATGCCATTACATCCCTCTCAGTGGCATTTATTCGGCATTAAATGGAGAAATAAAATGTACTTCTCAGTAAGACTCACCTTCAGTTGTCGCAGCAGCCCAAAAATATTCAACACCTTGTCAGAGGCGCTTTGCTGGATTCTCTTTAACAACTGTAAACTGCCTTTTGTGCTCCATCTGTTAGACGATTTTCTGCTGGTGGACTATCCAAATTTAAAGCCAGATCGATGCATCTCTACTCTCAGGCATACGTTTAAAAAACTGGGTATTCCCCTATCTGTGGAAAAAATGTTAGGCCCGCTTAAAGCTTTAGAATTTCTAGGCATCACCTTAGATAGCAACCTGATGCAAGCCTCCCTGCCTCCCGAAAAATTAAATCGCATCAGAGAGGTCATGAGGGAAGTGCAGCAGGTAGCAGCGATTTCAAAAAGAGAGTTTCTTTCATTTCTTGGGCATCTCAATTTTGCAATGTGTGTTATACCCCAGGGACGCTCCTTTATATCCAGGCTTCTTGACCTCTCAAAAACCGTATAGAATCTTCATGACATGGTGAGCTTAGATGCAGGCTGCAGATCCGAACTCCGGTTCTAGTCTCTTCTGTGCAAAGAATGGAATGGCATCTCATTCTTTTATAATGAGATCTTAGAAACTTTATAAGCTATTAAGCTATATACAGACGCAGCGCCCTCTGTTGTTGTTTTGTTTTTTTTCAATAATCAGTGGTTCGCTGATGCATGGCCAAAAGACCTGTCATCCTTGCCAGCTAATGTTTCCTCTACTGCTCTAATGGAAATGTACCCAATTGTGATGGCTTGTCTTCTGTGGGGTAAACTCTGGTCAAGGAAACAAATCCTGTTCTTTTGTGACATTGAGGCAACTGTCAACATCATTAACAAAGGACGCTCCTCAGTTCCTTTTATTAATAGATTTGTTAGGCGCCTTACGTGGTCATCTGTGATGGGGAACTTCATTATTCAGGCAGCTCACATTCCAGGTTTGGACAATAAAATTGCTTCGGTTTGAATTTCAGAAATTCCGCCAAATGTGCCCAGAGACAGCGCCATACAGCTCGAACTGCCCTCCATTCAGTCAAACCGTGCTAGATTAGGCACGAATCTGCAAATTTATATGCTCTCCGCTGCTCGCAGCCATCCTCCATTAAGGGTCTTGTAGCAGGTATCCAATTCCACCTGCGATGTTTGGATCCATCCACCAACAGCCTGCTCGAAAACCCATCTCTACGTCTCCTGCTAAATGGCCTTAAAAAAGAGAAACCACAAGGCAAAGATATTCGTCTCCCTTTCACTCTTTCACTCATTAGAAATGTAATCACACATTTAAGAAACGGGTGCTTTGGTGCTTTACACAGACTTGTTATTAGAAACTGTTTTCCTCACAGCTTTTTTTGGGTTTCTTAGAGGTGGCGAGTTCGCTACACGCACTGAATCTTTCGATCCTTCACATGACCTCACTATAGCTGACGTAACCATTAACACTCACTATTTCACCATATTTTTAAAACACTCAAAGACTGATAGAGATAGGAAAGGAACATCTGTTTTAATCTTTGAGTCTAATTCCGTTTTTTGTCCTGTCTTCCATGATCCTCTATCTGAGATGCCGACCTCAAGCCAACCAACGAGAGCCACTCTTTGTCACAGAGGAGGGCAAGCCCATGTCCCGAGCTTGGTTTGCCTCACGCCTTCGCCTCCTCTGCCAATCATGCGGACTGCCACCAGAACGCTGCACTGCGCATTCTCTCCGCATAGGAGCAGCGGCAACAGCAGCATTGACAGCTCCTGTCTCTACACTCAAGGCTTTGGGCCGATGGTCATCAACCGCTTAGGAATGTTATCTCCGGCCGGAGGCTCAAGACATCCTCGATGCTCAAAAAGCTATGAGTGACTTATTAAGTGACTTTGAACGTGGCATGGTTGTTGGTGCCAGACGGGCTGGTCTGAGTATTAAACTGCTGATCTACTGGGATTTTCACGCACAACCATCTCTAGGGTTTACAGAGAATGGTCCGAACAAGAGAACATATCCAGTGAGCGGCAGTTGTGGACGGAAATGCCTTGTTGATGTCAGAGGTCAGAGGAGAATGGGCAGAGTGGTTGGAGATGATAGAAAGGCAACAGTAACTCAAATAACCACTCGTTACAACCAAGGTATGCAGAATACCATCTCTGAACGCACAACACGTCCAACCTTGAAGCAGGTGGGCTACAGCAGCAGAAGACCACCCGGTACTAGCAAGGTGTACCTAATAAAGTGGCCAGTGAGTGTATGTTATAATATATTATGTTATTATTAGTGGTGCATCATCATATAGGCGACCTGTCCAGGGTGTATCTGGCCTTCAGCTGGATCGGCTGACCCTGATGAGGATAATGGATAGATGATGTTCTGTTGGGTAGTTCATCTTTAACTTGAAATCAATCATATGTTTTCAATGTAAATTCTATTTGTTGGTCAATTTTCAGTAAATTAAACACTAACTATAGCTGTCACAGAAATGTAGTGGAGTAGAATGAGAAGGAAGCATTAAAGAGAGAGCTCATTTAAAGTTCAGGGCCCTTAAAACTGCACTTTAGATCCATTCTACCATTCTCAGTCTATTATATCAGCTTACTAGAGGCTGTAGTGGAGGATCATTATCTGTAGTCTCTCAGTCTATTATATCAGCCTACTAGAGGCTGTGGCGGAAGATCACTATCAGAGGTAATAGTGTGTTGTATCAGCCTACTAGAGGCTGTGGCGGAAGATCACTATCAGAGGTAATAGTGTGTTGTCTTTTCTCCATTATTCTCACCTGCTGTAGCAAAGCCAGGAAGACCTGGAGCTAGCAAGGGAAGTTTATATAAAACACAACCTGCCGGTCACAGGCCTCAACCTGCAGGCCGTCATGCAGACAGAAGAGCAGGGTTAACAGTGACTTCTTGGTTTACATGTCAGACATAAAATAAATCACCGTCCCAGACACAGGGGCTTGTGAGGAGCATTTGACGGCAGCTTAAACAACATAGCTGCAGTCTGACGACTAACTCACTGTGTAAATGAGTGTGTGCAGCTTCAGTTGAAATAATAAGTCAGCCCTGGTTCTACTGTGGAGTTATTTACATGATATGTTTGGGCACAGAAGGTTTAGTTATTCACAGGGCCTACACAAAGTGCTGTGTTTTATGTCTTTAGACAAAGCACTGGGAGACAAATATAGCCTGTGCTGGTGCCGTAGCAACACCACGGTCCTCTGAAGTCCAACGCTTCCACAGCTGACACGACCTGGGAGTGATGGGGATGACACATCCCTCCCACACACCGCCCCATCCCTCGTCTATGACTTCCATCGCTGTTACACAACCAGCAAGACCGAGAGCGCTGCTGGACGCCCACACACAGATCCTCCCACAGGGGCAGCGCTCACATCACACAGCCTCCTCGCTCGCTGCATCCACAATACAGCACACAACAATACTGAACCATTCCCAGGGTTTCTGCTTCCTGATTTACACTTAACACTGTCAGAGCTGGGAGAGATGTCTAGGTCACCTGTCAAAGGTAGTGCGGAGATATCACATAATGTGAGTAAGTGGAAACCTGATGTCTGACTGTCTGTGAGTGGGAGGTGGGAGGTGGGAGGTGGGCAGGGGGAGGAACCTGTACTAGATGTCTCACACAACACAAAACTCTGAATATTCTACTAATGACAGCTGATATTTAAATCTGAAAACTATTAGAATGTAGTGGTCGGCCCAGTGGTGGGCTCAGTGGTCGGCTCAGTGGTGGGCTCAGTGGTCGGCCCAGTGGTGGGCTCAGTGGTCGGCTCAGTGGTGGGCTCAGTGGTCGGCTCAGTGGTGGGCTCAGTGGTCGGCCCAGTGGTGGGCTCAGTGGTCGGCCCAGTGGTGGGCTCAGTGGTCGGCTCAGTGGTGGGCTCAGTGGTCGGCTCAGTGGTCGGCCCAGTTGTCGGCCCAGTGGTC
>CAKAOI010043659.1:0-27280 GCA_916701655.1 Sebastiscus albofasciatus | reverse complement strand
ACCGAGCATCAGAATGGGGAAGAAAGGGGATTTAAGTGACTTTGAACGTGGCATGGTTGTTGGTGCCAGACGGGCTGGTCTGAGTATTTCAAAAACTGCTGATCTACTGGGATTTTCACGCACAACCATCTCTAGGGTTTACAGAGAATGGTCCGAAAAAGAGAAAATATCCAGTGAGCGGCAGTTGTGTGGACGGAAATGCCTTGTTGATGTCAGAGGTCAGAGGAGAATGGGCAGGGTGGTTGGAGATGATAGAAAGGCAACAGTAACTCAAATAACCACTCGTTACAACCAACATCAGCCATTGTTTCCCATATTCAAATACAGTAGAATGAAGTGAAAACAAAATGGCAGCTCAGTCTAATCATCTAAGCTACGTCTACAGCAGCAAGCAGTGGAAGTTGAGCAGTTGACAAAGTCATTCTAGTGAAGATGAAGAGGGTGCATTTTGTGGTTCCTGTTAGACTAATCTTCTGAAAATTGGCTAATTGCCTTTTAGTGCTATAATTTGAAAGAGACACCTGCCAAAAAATATAACAGTATTCAAACTGAATGCCAAAAAACAAATCACAGTTTGCATCTATAAAGTGAGACATTTGGCCAGTGCCACACCCAACTAAGAGACAAAAGTACATCAAATGCTGACGTTGCCACCTGTAAATCCAAAAGTATACACTTTTTTCCAGACAGGACCGACTTATATTAATGTCCCATTTAGACAGTGCAGTGCAACGCAGGTTGACAGGCTGACATTCATATTCTAGCAGCAAAGCTTCAACTGTGACAATAGATGCAATCAATCAAACTACTAGAGATACTATTTATCTTTAATGTTTATATATTGGTCTACTATCTACTGTGGAACTTGGAGTAGACAGTCAGCGGATGACGGATGTTGCTTTTCTATTTATTGCCACCAACTTTCTTCTTTTACTCTGCCAACGTTACAATTATTCAACGGCTCTGGTTATTAGTTGCTTTGAAAATAGGTTTTCCAATCAAAATCATAAAATATTCATACCTGCCAACCCTCACAATTTTCCTGGGAGACTCTCGTTTTTCATTGCCCTCTTCTGGTTTCCTTCCGGGGTCACAATTCTCCCATATTTCTCATGATTTATGGCAAATTCTCACACTTAACCCATTTCTGGCACTGTACGGCGTATATAATCCATATTGTTTCCACCCAGACAGCAGTAGAGATACACTAAATGTCGTTTCCCGGAGGAAGAGAGCAGTCTAGGCTTGCGACACAGCGCAGTTTGAGCTCATGTTTGAGCTGCACTCGCCACTGGGTTCAGCGTACATCACAGCATGCAGCGCCCAAAGTCAGGCTTTGCTTGAAGTAGCGAAAAGCAGTCGTGGAAATAACAAACCATTGGAAATAACGGGGTTCAGATCATTTGTGCCATTATTGCGCTGTGTCTGAAAGGGCCTTCAGTGAGTGAGAGACAGAGAGATAAATGGAGAGCTAACTGAAAGTAATACTCAAGCAGGGGCAAAAAATTTATAAAAACTGATGAATAGTAGTTTACGCTAGAGAGTCACACGGCAAGTTTACACCAGAAGGGCAAATTATTCAGTTTTCTTTCCTGAGATTTAAAAGTAAAATTAGAAGTTTAACATAAAAATGGTGTTGCAGTGTACTTATTATTTTGTTATTTTCATTGTTTAAGTCCTGAATACTCACATTTTTCTGGGGAGGACTCCCTGACCCCCCCTCTTTGGTTTGTATTCCTCCCTATTTTTAAGGTCTCAAAGCTGGCAAGTATGAAAATATTTATTATAATTTGTATCTACTTCCTCCAGTCTTTCTTGCTCTCCTTGTTTCCCCCCATCCCTTCTTCAAACAACCATTCTTAAAGCATGACAATCCCAAAAAACTGTAAGTATTAGGTTTTTTCACTACACAGCAAAACTGTTTTACGATGAGTACTTTCACTTTGGCTACCTCAGTATACTCTATTTCAAATAGCTGTTTGCTTTTAATTAAGCAACAGTCTAACGAGCATATTAACTTGTAAATGTGTCTATGGTACAGATTGTGTTCCTAACCCCCAACTGACTAACACTTATCATAGATTCTACACCTGTATATCAATATCTGCCCATGGACTCTTAGCCCCTGCTTTGCAAAATACAAGCTCCTAATAGAGTCTCCCCTTAATCTGTGGTATAGTATGATCATATAACCAATGCATAACCTCCAAAATACCTTTTTATGCCTAACGTTACTTGTTGACTCTCGTCTTCAGAATAACCCCAAAACTTCCAGCAGCCTTAATAAAACAAAAGCTACCTGTCCACCAGGGAAACACAGCAAAACAACTCCCACATTTGCTGCTGTCATTAAGTTAGCTGTTACTTTGAAAAACACAATTCATGGCCAAATTATGGCACTTGTGCCTCTCCAACCAACCCATGCCCATCACTTTATAGATAACATGAGGTTACAATCACCTCCACATTACTAACACTATAACGATTTCATTGGTTTAGCATCGTCTTTATCACCAATAACTCACAGATTGAGCTAGCAGCATTGAGGTTGGCAGCATCGAGGTTGACAGCATTGAGGCTAGCAGCATTGATGTTGGCAGCACTGACGTTGGCAGCATTGATGTTGGCAGCACTGATTTTAGCAGCATTGATGTTGGCAGCACTGATGTTAGCAGCATTGATGTTGGCAGCATTGACGTTAGCAGCACTGAGGTTGGCAGCACTGAGGTTGGCAGCACTGAGGCTAGCAGCATTGATGTTGGCAGCATTGACGTTAGCAGCACTGAGGCTAGCAGCACTGAGGTTAGCAGCATTGACGTTGGCGGCATTGACGTTAGCAGCACTGAGGCTAGCAGCATCTTCTCTATGTTAGCTTTGTTTCCAGTTGTCCCGGTGGAGGCTGGACTGGCCAGCAGCATCTTCTCTATGTTAGCTTTGTTTCCAGATGTCCCGGTGGAGGCTGGACTGGCCAGCAGCACTGAGGCCCAGGCACACAGCAGGTATCTCTCTGCTAACGTTAGTCCAGCCGGACCGTTTCGTAGTAATGAGCCTAACGTGTGTGCAGTGCGTGGTAACGGAGATGACAAAGCTCAAGAAAAAGCAGCAACTTACCTTATAAAAGGCCCCACTTGTTCCCCTCACTTCCACGACTAGTTCATCCATGACGACAGTTCCTACAGCTCGCTAGCTAGCTAACTACCGCTAGCGCTGTTAGTAGCTAGCTAGCTAGCTAGCTGGCTGGCTAGCCTGCCGCTAGCCCAGGCACAGGTCGCTATCGCTAGCTCCGCTAGCTCCGCTAGCTCGCCACAATAGCCCTGTAGCCGGCTGGATGCAAGAAGAGGCCACGAGAACTGTGTGTGACCGTAATGTTGTTTCCCGTTGTGCACCGTCTTCGAATCGTGCGTTAGTGTCTGTCAGATGTGTAACTCCGGGTGTATGGTGTAGCCTGCTCTGTTAGCTTGTACTAGCTAGTTGTGTTAATGGTGTGTGATTAGTGGTGAAGCAGATACTGCTGGTTGCATCCCTCCATGTGACGTCTCCGCCTTCTTCCTCTACTCAAATCTCAGGCTGCTTCCACTCATCTGAGCCTATTGCTGCTCTCCACAGGTAATACATAGGAAGGTCGATTTCAGATAACTGGACAATTCATCTTAATCCACTATTGTCTGTGTCCTGCAATGAACCTCATCCTATTTCCCAACACAAAGATCACAGCATTATGTCCCAATCGTTGACTGAGGCAGTGGAAACATCTTGATCTAACAGTTATATGGCCATATTTAACTTATTCTTCCCTGATTTTCTTCCTTACTTAAATTCACAACATGTATTCACCGAAATAAAAGCATTATTTGTGATTCATATTTAAGGGATAGGGTTAGGGTTAATTTCCCATATTCATTTCCCCCCCTTTTTGGAAAGTTATTAGGGCTGTCAATTTAGTGTGAGTTTGGAGTGTTATTTAGCCTCCTTGACGACAAGCTAGTGTGACATGATTGGTAGCAATGGATTCCTTAGGTTTTCTAGTTTCATATGATACCAGTATATTAGCTTGAAAATTGAGCCCGCTACAAATTAAAAATCGCAACTTGCGTTAATGCGTTACAGAAATTAACGTTAACTTTGACAGCCTTTAAATGTATCCATTCAAAACATGATTCCCACACAAAAATAAATAGGTGTAAATAGGAATAAAACAAGAGAAACACATTTTGAGAATTCCCACAAAGTATTTTTGAGAAAATTCTGTTTGAAAACATGCTGGTGTCTGTGACATGACTGATTTTACATGGCAAAAGTGATTCTCTGGAAGATGCAAGAGATTGTTGAGGTTTGCCTTCAAAATCTTTTATTTTATATACATGTGTTTGATCTGATATGTTTCTATGTCATTCAGGTTCTTTATATTATGTCTCTCTTTACTTTATAAGAAAAAATATGAAACATTATTGGTAATTTCTTTTTTCTTTGACAGATAATTGGGTTGTCTTGTCGTGTCATCTTTGGTTCCTCAACCCCACCACCTCCAAATGTGGAAAACAAATGTCACCGAAGCCCTCAGAACCCCTTCAGAACCTAGGACAGCGAACATTTTCTGTTCATAAGGTGATCTTTTAACAGTGTTGATTCTCACACCTGCTTCAGGTTTATTTGATGATGAGATACTTCACTCACCATTCTGCCCTCTTTTTAGAGGGGTAGGGTTGGGGAACAGGGGATGTTCAGGGGTAGATAAAAAGTCAGCAGTATATATCACATAGAAGTGGTCTATCAGTGTCAATACGCTCAGCACGACTATCAACAACATATTTTTCGTGCATTTTCCTACGAATGTCCAGAAACACGTGTCAATTTCAGCTCTAGTCTTTTCAAAATAAAACTACTTAGTTAGGTTGAGGAAAAGATCACGGTTTGGGTTTAAATAACACCAGAAATGCCATAATTTAAGTACGGAAGTTGCGTGACAAAACTACTTAAATAGCTTTCAGAAAAGATCGCAGTTTGGGTCAAAATAATGTAATAATGCCGTAACTTGGGTACAGAAGTTAAGTGACAAATAAATCAACTTTGACTTGTGGTTTCACACAAGACATGAACATCAGTCTCCTTGGCAAAAGTCTGGTGTTTTTTGACACACCCATCCACCCCGACCTCCTCCCTACCATCATCAGAAAGCTGGGAAACCTGAAGATTAATTTGAGATGCAGCTAAGCACTGTGTGACAAGGTGTTCTAGTCATTAATAAGAAATAAAAATGAACTACTAAATTAATTAATCAATTAAAACAAATTGTGAAAGTGTATAAGAGCGTAGAACATGGTGCTCTATTATGTCTCGCAAGTTGATTCTATTTGTTACACAGATTTGGTGCTAAATTGAACCATTAATACCACTTCGAGAATTGATAAAAATGATCAATAATCCCTCCAAAATACCACATTAAGACTGCAAGACCTTGAGGAACACCACAGAAAAAACCATGCTGTGATTTGGGATCAAACACTTTTGACATTTGGAAATTTCTGCAAGAATTGCATTCTTTGGGGATTGGATGGCGAGCTTTTCTGTTCTGGAAACTGCTCAGAAACCTCCTTATTGTCAGTATACCTAGGAAAGCCATCCATCCTCTGAATGCTCTAGGTCTCTAGTCTGATCCATCCATCCTCTGAATGCTCTAGGTCTCTAGTCTGATCTATCCATCACTGAATGCTCTAGGTCTATAGTTTGATCCATCCATCACTGAATGCTCTAGGTCTCTAGTTTGATCCATCCATCCTCTGAATGCTCTAGGTCTCTAGTCTGATCCATCCTCTGAATGCTCTAGGTCTCTAGTTTGATCCATCCATCCTCTGAATGCCCTACGTCTCTAGTCTGATCATCCTCTGAATGCTCTAGGTCTCTAGTCTGATCCATCCTCTGAATGCTCTAGGTCTCTAGTTTGATCCATCCATCCTCCGAATGCCCTACGTCTCTAGTCTGATCCATCCTCTGAATGCTCTAGGTCTCTAGTCTGATCCATCCTCTGAATACTCTAGGTCTCTAGTCTGATCTATCCTCTGAATGCTCTAGGTCTCTAGTCTGATCCATCCTCTGAATGTTCTAGGTCTCTAGTTTGATCCATTCATCCTCTGAATGCTCTAGGTCTCTAGTCTGATCCATCCATCCTCCGAATGCTCTAGGTCTCTAGTCTGATCCATCCATCCTCTGAATGCTCTAGGTCTCTAGTCTGATCCATCCTCTGAATGCACTAGGTCTCTAGTCTGATCCATCCATCCTCTGAATGCTCTAGGTCTCTAGTTTGTGGCTGTAAAGTTTCATGAGGCTGTGATTATCCTAGAGGTCACCACAGGTCATTTTATACAGTGAGGTCAAGTTCCAAAAAATGGTCTCACTACAATGAAATGTCTCTTATGGGGACTCACATCATCACACATGAATCCAGTTGAGCTCATTGGATCCACAAGAGTCTCAGCTTTACAGTGATACACAATTTATGTAATTCAAGACTGTTTAGGGACCCCAGTATGCAGAAATATTCAAACTCACCATTTTAGAATAGGAGACAATAACACATTTATACTGCATTCAAAAAACTGCATGTGATTATCATAAAGTGGACATGTCTGTAAAGGGGAGACTCCCATAGAACCCATTTTCATTCACATATCTTAAGGTCAGAGGTCAAGGGACCCCTTTGAAAATCGCCATGCCAGTTTTTCCTTGCCAAAATTTAGCAGAACTTTGTAGCATTATTTAGTGTTCTTCCCAACAAGCTAACATGACATGGTTGGTACCAAACTCAGCCTGCAACAACCTCTGAAAGACAGAATAGCGGCTGGTCCCGCTACGGAGTGTTAAGGGGTTAACTTTCAATTCAATTCAATTCATTTAAATTTATTTTTTTATAGCGTCAAATCACAACAGAAGTTATCTCAAGATGCTTTATATAACTGTGTTTACTTTGTCAGGGTCACTCAAGCCCCCAGGAAGAGCGCCAGGCTTTGAAACAAATTTTCGTTGTGGTACTACAACTTCCGTGTCCGTCACATGATGCCAATGGGCCCAAAAATCATTTTTCCCATAGACTTACATTGGGAAAGAGGCGTCTGTAACTCAGCAGATAATATTTTTTGAGGTGAATCAACTCCCCAGTAAGAACACTCTAATAGTCCTTATTTAAATCATTAGGTCCTAAAAGCTGTAAAATGCACTAATAGCTGAATCCAGATATCCAGAATCCATATTTCCCTTCCTCCGTTCATGTAAATGAGACCAAGACCGAGGCTGGAGCGAGGTTTGAGAGGAGGAGTTAAAGGAAACACTGCTGCTCCTGCTCTATGGGCCCTATGGATGAGGAAGATCACCAGATGATCCGGGTACTTTATCACTTGGCAATTGAGCCGTTTCGGTTTCATGCACCACTGAGACACTCTCATAGGAATAAATAGGAGCCCACCTCCAACGCTGTATCCAGTTCTCTTTATACATCCATGGGGTAACTACTCAGAATTTTTTTTTTTTTTTTCATATTTTCAACATTCTCTAACACTTTTTGGTATTAAAATCACTGGTGGTTTGTTTCCGATCAGTTGTCAGGGTCTTGATAGCTGACTTGCCAAACCACATCATCCAAGAAATATCCCCTACACACTGGAATATCTCAACATTACTGAATTTATAACATGCCCGCAAAACCCCCACAATTTGCTACACCCATTAATGGACACATGATCTGCTTGAGAATTACATTTTCGAGCCAAAGACGAGGAACAGCCACAAGCCACATGTTTGGAGACAGAGAGGGAAAGGTAGAGACAAACGGACAGACAGACTGATGCAGAAAGCGTGATGTATGGAGTCAGAGAAGGAATTAGGAAGTATTATGGGTCACTGAAATATAAAACCCCCTGAGTGTAAGATATGAGACAGACCTAGGAGGACATATAGGGATACAGTATGGAAAGATCAGGACAGAAATAGACTGAAAGGCCAGTAGAAACAGGGCGACAAATGAAGGGTGAAATAAGACACAGGACAGAGAGAATGAATGGAGAACAGAAAAACAGACCTGAGATCTGAAGTTCCTGTGTGTGGGAGGGAAACAGGCTCTAACAGTAAATACCTTAGTCAGGACACATGGCCAAAACAGACATGTTACTGAAAAATTCATCTTATTAATGCTCTGGGGGCAAATAACCCCAAAAGCTGACCTAAAAATGTTAGTGTAGAATGATTGAACCGGTCTCCAAAGAATGAGGATCTGAGTCGAGTGAAGCTTCTTTAGCAGTTTTATCAGAAGTCCTTTTGTGAGATTGTAACAACGACAATGATACATATGAAACATACAGTAGAAGACAAATCTGATACAGTCCAAAACAATAACAAACTCACAGCCAAGACACATTGTCATCTCAGATTTAACAGTTATCATAAAGTGATGACATCATAAAATCAAGTAACACCACTCTTAAGGCTTTTGTTAAAGGAGTAACTTGGTATTTTGACTTTTAATCTCAGAGTTGTTGGAGTATTGGCTAGGTAGTATATACTGCATTATAAGGGTGAGGCAGGCATCCATCAGGCTGAAGAATCTTTGAGTAAAGGGCTGCTTTTCTGTGGCTGACTGACCTCCAACTTCTATGGTGTCACAATAAGCTCAATGGAGTGTAAATATATAACCCCATGTTAAATAGCAGCCCAGTCGCACAGCATTTCGTGAAATAAACACAACATTTTATGTATTGATTTGTGTACATAGACACGAATTTCACATTTTTTTCGTGATGGTCAGCATAAAATAAATTTTTATCCACGTCATTGTGAACCAGGAAGTATAGAGAGCGGCGAACGCCGCGTAGGGAGGAGGTCGGGGTGGATGGGTGTGTCAAAAAACACCAGACTTTTGCCAAGGAGACTGATATTCATGTCTTGTGTGAAACCACAAGTCAAAGTTGATTTATTTGTCACTTAACTTCTGTACCCAAGTTACGGTATTATTACGTTATTTTAACCCAAACTGCGATCTTTTCCCAAAGCTATTTAGGTAGTTTTTGTCACGCGACTTCCGTACTTAAATTATGGCACTTCTGGTGTTATTTAAACCCAAACCGCGATCTTTTCCTCAACCTAACTAAGTAGTTTTATTTTGAAAAGACTAGAGCGGAAATTGACACGTGTTTCTGGACATTCGTAGGAAAACGCACGAAAAATACGTTGTTGAAAGTCGTGCTGAGCGTATTGACACTAAACTCAATCCCTTTTCAAAATAGGCTATAAAAAACATTGGAGTTGGAACTGAACCCCCCCCTCCCCCCCCTTCCTTGAAAACTAAGAGTCAAAGTTGAAGAGACAAATAAAAGCAGATAAAGACTTTTTAGACAATAAACCTAAAATAATTGAAAACGTGGCTTGGTTTCAACTTTCTTGTCTCCAGTTGACTTTTATGTGTATTTTTCATGTTGGGATTCATGTTGATCATTTAAAGGAACAGTGTGTAACATTCTATTAGTTCTATTAGCAGAAATTGAATATCATTTTTATAACTATGTTTTTGTATAATCATCTGAAACTAATCGTTGTGTTTTCGTTAGCTTAGAATGAGTCCTTCATATCTCCAGAGCGAGGGGTCCTCTTCAGGGAGTCCTCCATGTTTCTACAGGAGCCCAGAACGGACAAACCAAACTCTGGTTCTGCAAAGAGACTTTCACGTTTTTACTTGAAGGCCACTGTAGTTCTTGGAGTGCAACACTGTGCTACCGCCAGCCACCGTCTGACTTCCGTTGCTCCTAAAGCAGTGTTATTATGGTATGGATGGCCTCTGAGCAAAGTGAACGGCGTTACTGCAGTCTTGGAAAGGGAATAGTGAGCGGAGGGGTACTCAATTGGTTGCAATCTACATCCACACCACTAGATGCCGCCAAATCTTACACACTGTACCTTTAAGCATCACATTTACAGAATTATTTCTGTATTTCTCAATTATTTTTATTATTGATTAATCTGCTGATTACTATCTCGTTTAATCGATTTAATGTAAAATTGTGAAAGAAATGCCAATCATGTTTTGCAAAGCCCAAGTTGACTTATTCAAATGTCTTGTTTAGCCAGACCAACAGTCCAAAACCCAAAGATAATCAGTTTACTGTCATTAGACAAAGGAAAGAAGCAAATATTCACATTTGAGAAGCTGATGCCAGAGGAAGAAAAATCACTTAAATAATTAACTGATAATCAGAATAGTTGTTGATTAATTTTCTGTCGATCAGCCAATCATTTCATCTCAAGAGACTGTGCCCTGATCTCACAAAGACCCATTCCCCATACTGATATCTATCAATGCCACATAGATTACAGAAACCTTTTTTCTCAACATTGTGACTTTTTGCAGATAAACAAAAATACTAGAGTGAATTTCAAAATGTCAAGGCATCCCTTTAAGAGCAAACATGGGTAATTAAAAAAGATGCAAATCAACTGCATGAATCCCCAGCAAAATATAACCAATAAAACATAGTATGTACAGGGGAAACAGAAGGCAAGCAATACTGTACATTTGTATTCTTAACTTTTAGAACTGAATAAAATACAAATTGGTTATGATTTCAAATGTTTAAAAAACAAAAAATTGAGAGAAAGTTTAAAGCTAGAGTTGGTAATCTTCTTCAAAAATATTTTTGTTATACTTGTTGAAATTCTCATTAGCTACATCCCGACAGTTATGACTACCTGTGTACACTCTGCCCGTGCACTCATTGCGCGTCACCGGAGTCTTCCTGTTTAGGTTGGGTCATTTTTTAAATCTAGTGTCTCTTGGTAGTTTCTTAAGATTACTAAAGCTAGCTTTAAGGCAGTATGTGAAATTCATAACTGTAATGTGTGATCAAAGGTAATTACAGGGCTAACTTGATTATGCCTTCCTTTTTTACAATGATTTGAAACCAAGTCAGATGTCATTTTATTCAGATCTGCTAAGTTTATGAAGGAAATGCAGGCACATTCTTCTTTTTTCCCACAACACACTTTTCTTCTCATTAGGCTAGTGCAGTCGTCTCACATGTATTACAGCGACTAAATTAGCCAGGTTATGCTAACCTAATGGTAAACAGAGCCACAGATATTTGTTAACAGATAAACAGGTGTAGGGTCTACACGTCCTCTCACATACTAATGTGCTGGGATATGACATGATATGACCCCTCCCCCCACAATCCTGACACCCAATTCAGCTGTTATCAGGCCATTAAATGTGTGTTATCGGTCATTATAAGCACCATAGATGTGGGTCAGTAGGGGCCTGCTATGCCTACTACGTTGTAAAAGTGAAAGCGAAACTTAAAAGCAACACGTTCTAACACATTGTAAAACTGAATGACTATGATGTAAAAATTACTTCTTTATGTTTAGGCAATAAAACCACTTAGTTAAGTTTATGGAAATACACCGTGTTTTGGCTTGAAATAACTACATTTAAAAAGTGAAAGTGAAACTTAGATGTCGCTGTCGTCTCTTTTATTCCTTCTTTCGGTGATTGACCATGTGAATACATGACAACACCTACTAGTGGGTATAGTAGGACCCTACTGACCCACATCTATGAGGCTTATGACCACTGATAACGCACATTTAATGACCTGATAATAATCTAACCGGCAAACCCTGAACAGAACAAGCGTTTAAGAAAATGGATGAATGGATGTTATCCTAGTTTTGTTGGGTTCTTTTGCCCAGCTTTTGTTGAACCTATGGCTTTGGGTTGCATGTCACAGTCTAGCCCGTACATACAATGAGGAGGAATAGAGCTTTTCCTGGTATTTTAATGTAATTTTATTCACCTGTAACTGCTGCTTGATCCTTCTGCTTCTGATACAAACATGTTTGAAATTGGAAGAATTTCTGAATAAAAATCAACAAAACCTGATACAGCTCAGATTATGGATTTCACTTGGATTTGCACAGTGTTTAAATGGCTCAATGGGACGAATTAATTAGGTCATCAGACTGTCAGCTTGGAGGGAATACCAGTCTAAATTGCTCACTGATCTGATTTTTTTTTTCACCTATGGCATCCAAGTATATTTATAGGATTGCAAAAGTAGGCTACAGTGTTAAAATTAGGTGAGATATGGTGAGTGTGCTGCTATATCAAAGTTACAGCATCACAGTGAGGTGTGTGGATTGATGCCTTATTACAAAGGAGCTCCAACACTGAGTTATGTGCAGTTTTTTCTTCCGTCCCCAACCCATCTGAGAGCTATTTTAATGTAAAGTACACTGCATACAGTAAATAATAAATATGGCTTTCTACAGTGTTTCATGCAGCCTTGACTCTTCCCTTAGACAGACACCAGGCTTTTAAGTCCATTCATACCATAGCAGTATAAATATATCCAGTATCTATACAGAGGTCACAGTTTTCTATCATGTTTCCTGTTCTCTCTGAGACTGGAGGCAGTGATACTGATGTGCAGAGCACATCATCTAAGACAGACAGACGGACACGCCTTTATTTGGAAAATGTTCATTACAGAACATGGAATTGTTGTGGCCGACTGGCTATCTCGAAGTCACACACTGGGTGTTTTTGCATTTGTACACAAAGGAAAAGTTGGATAAGCCACTGTGCCAGAGGGTAAGCATAGAGGGGATATGTTTACATCAGGATTAGATGATAAATAGGAGTCTCGCCTTGACGACAGGGCTGGACTGGGACAAAAGATCGGCCCTGGCATTTTGGCCGAGCTCGTGCGGTTATTAATAGCGCGGCGCTTCCGTTCCCTACGCGAAACCCACGCGGCGCAAATACTCTGCGCCTTTATGTATCACCATTATGAATCTCCCAGAGAATCTGATATGGAGAGAGCAGAGGAGAGTACCGGCAGCTTGTGAGAAACTCCGGTACGCATGAAAAAGTCACTGTACGCCAAGGAGTAAAATAAGTAAAATACTGTGTACCACTACGTACTGGCCCACTTCGAGCACTGCTCATCTCTCATGACAAATGAGGAGCCAGGCAGCCTATAACTGCTTACCGCAAACTCTACACTCCCTCCCTCATCTCTCTATCTCTCCTCCTCACTGTGGCCGCCCGGCACAGAGCCATTGGGCCAGCCCAGTGTCAATTAAGGAAAAGAAATGGGCCGATCTACCTGTTTTATGGGCCAAAAAAAAAGAAGAAAGACATATGTCGATCCAAAAGGACGTCAGCCCACTGGGAAAATGCCTGGTATGCCAGATGGCCAGTCCAGCCTTGCTTGACGGCCCTTCTTGTAGGAGAGTGCATTTCTCCTGCATAATGGTAAGAAGATCTTACAGCCTCTAAATCAATATGTGACATGCTGCCTGACAATCTCTGGATACTCCGCTTTTAGGAAACCTTGTTGTCTTCCTACATATGTTCTTTTAACTCACTAGGACTTTTTTACATATGTGTGTATATAGGTGAATATGGGGTACCGGGGTCGTTGTTACGAGCCATCCGGTCCTTGTATAACAAAAGAGAGAGCTGTGTCCGTATACTCGGCACAAAGTCAAACACGTTTCCAGTGGGTGTTGGCCTCCACCAGGGCTGTCCCTTGTCACCGATCCTGTTTGTGATTTTCATGGACAGGATCTCAAGGCGCAGTTGGGGAGAGGAGAGTGTCCGGTTTGGGGCCCTCATTGCAGATGATGTGGTTCTGTTGGCTTCATCAGGCCGTGACCTTCAGCAGCACTGGGGCGGTTTGCAGCTGAGTGTGAAACGGTTGGGAGGAGAGTCACCACCTCCAAGTCTGAGGCCATGGTTCTCTGCTGGAAAATCGTGGACTGCGTCCTCTGGATTGGGACTGAGTCACTGCCCCCAGCGAGGGAGTATAAGTATCTTGGGGTCTTGTTCACGAGTGAGGGTAAAATGGAGCAGGAGATGGACTTGCGGTTCGGTGCTGTGTCTGCAGTTATACCGGACCATTGTGGCGAAGAGGGTGCTGAGCAGGAAGGAAAAGCACTCGAATTTACCAGTCCATCTACATTCCAATCCTCATCTATGGTCGTGAGCTTTGGGTAGTGGACGAAAGAATGATATCGCGGATACAAGCAGCCGAAATGAGTTTCCTTGTAGGGTGGCTCAGCCTTAGAGATAGGATGAGGAGCTCAGACATCCGGAGGCAGCTCGGAGTAGAGACGCTGCTCCTTCCCCTTTAAAGGGGCCAGCTGAGGTGGTTCGGGCATCAGATCAGGATCCTCCTGGACGCCCCCCTTTGGAGGTTTTCCGGGCACGTCCAACTGGTAAGAGGCCCCAAGGTAGACCCAGAAAACACTGGAGAGATTATATATCTCGTCTGACCTGGGAACGCTCGCTATGGGAAGTGTTTTCCCATCTCCCCCCTGTATTTGTGATCTCACAGTGATTTTATGTCAACTGTCCTGCTTGTGAAGGATTGACCCAGATAGATATCAGGTACGTTAAAATTCTGAGACAAACAAAGAGTCTCATTCATCCTTGAAAATAGCTTATATTTCCACATACAATGGTTGTCAATGTTTGGTTGATTGTATAAACCATATCGAGTGGTTAAAATACTCGAAACCTCTATGCTACTTTTGCCTGTCTGAGTTCTTACTGTCAAACCAAGACAGAGGCAGCTTTTTAAGGCAGTAGAATAGGTTGTGAAATGCTGCTTTCAGCTAGGATGTGGATGAAAATCAATAAGGACAAGGCAGCAAAAATAAGACTGTGTTACCACAGAATGTTGCTGTTAGTAATGACTGTCATAAACACCAAACCAGGGCTGGTTTAGGAACAGCAGCCTTGCATCAAGACTGTTTGTTGTAGATCCACAAATGACTCATCGCTTGTGTTGTGTTTGCCTGTGCACTGGGCACGCTGAAAGTATATTTACTCAGTTTCTGTGTATGTTTGAATAAATGGAAAAATTCCTAGTCTAAAAGGCAACATTGTCTCAACTTCATCACCCTCTCTCCTTCCCTCTCCCCATCCTCAAGATGCACAAGCATTACCACTTCCACCCCATCCTCCTCTACCTTGAAACACATTGCTGTTGTAGTGTCAGCCTCAACCCCCTCCTCCCCCCCATCCTTCTCCTAAACCAGAAAAGTTGCACTTAATTTAAAAGATTCTAGACTCACTCTCCCATCACCCTTCGCCTCCTCTTCCTCGACATGTACAGCTACTCTTCTCTCTTCCCCTTCCATTATGCCTCCCACTCCTCCTTTTCCTCAACAAGGACAATTGCTCTTTGTTTCAGTCTCTTGTGTGAGTCGGACCCTCCCGTCCTCTCTCTCCACGTCTCTGTAGAGCAGGGATTTCTGGGCCTTTAGACGGCAGGCCAGCGACATGAAGATGGAGTCAACGTTCTGGCTCTCCCTCGGGTCCTTTGCTGACGTCTCAAACAGCAGCATGTTGTAGGAGTCTGCAAACTTCAATGCTGTGTTGGATGGCACCTGGGAAAGCACAAGTGTTTGGTTGTAAATCCTAATTCAGTCTAGGAAGGTACATGAAGTATTATATTGTGGTCCTCGCTTTAGTACACCCACCTGTATTTGGTCCACGAGGTCACACTTGTTTCCCACCAGGACTCGAGGTACTGATGCTGAGACCCGATGGCCATTGCACTCCTGGAACGAAACAGAATATAGCTTTATAAACTTTATAAACTGTAGCCATGTTCATATGATATGTGACCATGAATAGGAGCAGCTAAGTGGAATAAGCCCCTTTGCTGTAAATACGAGGAATTAATGACAGCTACAATATGTTCCTCTTGGTGAAAAGAACTGCCTGTGCCAAAATGGCTGCATGGCCACCATTCCCAACAGCTCAATATAAATAAAATCCAATACACTAGTAGAATTGATTCAGCCAACTGAAAAGGAGATATGAAGTCTGCACAGCGTGTTTATATCTGCTACAAGTCTAGCGCTAGAATGAAGCGTGAAGGACTCAGTCATAAATCCCATTCTTTCCATTCTGCTCACATGGCATAAATTCCACATTAGTCACATATTTTACGTCTGCAACAGCTAGTTACACCTAAAATTATAGAAGCAAAGAGACAAAACTCTGGTGCTTTTTTGACAGCAGCCGCTAGATAGCGCTGCGATAGCGTTGCCGCCAGTTTGGACTGAAAACGCCAATGAGTCTGTGGCCATGGATGTATAGGCGTCTGTAAATCAGAGGATCATTTTTTTGGAGGGAAACCAACTTCCAAATACGAACACTTAAATAGCCCTCATTTAGATTCTAATAGCTGAATCCAGAGTTATTTTCCTCGGCATAATGAACGTGCATCAGATCCACGGGACTGCACCGTCCTGCTCGCTTATATGACATATCTGGTTCTGCCAGTTTCCTGCTAAAGTCCTAATGTGTACCACTGATATTTTCCAAATTATAAAACTGTCGCTACTCACTAACTACTAACGATGACTCACTTCCATTAAAGTGTCCCAGTAAGCCATAGTAAGCCACATGCATAGTACCAGTATCCAGAAATTTGTATTATTAATTACACCCATGCTTTTATGACTACTATTAACTTTGATACCACTAATTGCTACTAATACCGCTACTACCACCGCCTAATTCAACTACTCGCTACTACTAATACTCAGTAGGCGACTTGTGGGTGATACCATCCCCCTTGTTAGTAAAATGACCAAAATGCCATTCCCCCTCTCCATCCTCTAGAATATGTTAGTCTAGTCTGCCTGATTCATTGATTCTTTATCTGACTGAGGTTTGTGTTAGAATCTATGGCCTCGACCACGGCTCTGAAATATCAGTAGCCTAACTGTGCTGTGTATTGATAAATCCATGGCACTGTCCGTGGTGCTGAAGTAGAAGATGGTTTTGTAATTGGTCTTTTACAATAAATAGTAGCCACAGAAGTTGTAATAGTAGTTGGAGTATTTTAGCATACAGTGGAAAGATTTTTCCTACATACACAACTACACAAACCACTTTGAATGACTCATTTTAAGTGAAGCCACGGTGCACCTGTTTGTCGGCTTGCTCATGGCAACATCACAGTATTAACTCACGGCTGATAAATAGTTTTGGGGTTGAACCACTGGAGAGATGCTGGTGATGCTCAAGGTGATGCTCAGGAGAACATTAGGTAGTGGCTGTGAGAAAGACATGGGTTGTGCTCCTTCGACTCTTTCTATGCTGACAAAAACTATTTAGTTGTTTTTCAATGCACTGAGCCAGTTACCAACCTCTATCCATGTCTGTAAGTTGCGGAAGGAAGTCATCTTGGTGACGTCGTACACGAAAACCACTGCGTGGACATTGCGGTAGTAGTGTTCCACCATGGATTTACGAAAGCGCTCCTGGCCTGCTGTGTCCCATACCTGCACCTGTGGAGAAAAGGTGAGACTGTGTTTTGACCATAGTATGTATATAAGAAGATGACGTAGTCACAGTGACGTCACCCATTGGTTTGTGTACTGCAGTTTTGAAGCCTTGAGTTCAGCATTTTGGCCGTCGCCATCTTGGTATTTGGCTGTCACCATCATTTTTGCAACCAGAAGTGATACAAAAGGGTGGAGCTAGGTACAATGGAACGCTGATTAAGACATTTTATGCAACCAAAATGTTACAATTAACTTTCATTAAGTGAAAACACATTGCAGAAGGGTGAACAACTCCCAGACCGAACAACACCGTGGTAACAACCTGCCAATCACAAGGTAGCCTAAAGCATCCCCTGCTTTATGGTCTATCTGACTCTAAATGGGACCATCATTTACTAAATGAACATCATTTGGTGGTTGCCCACTGGTTTTGATAAGCTTGAGGAAGAGTGAATATCTATGTACGAGCTGTATTTTGTGGTTTTCAGAATATTCAGACTAGTCATAAACACATCATGTCACAGCATCCAGAGTGACAGAATCCAGACAACAAAGCTTATTATGTATAAAAAATCTCGTTCAGTTAGAATACAACTACAAATATGAATCTGGCTACAATGAGTAGTCTAAGCTTATAAGAGCTTACAATGGTACTGTACCATGTCAACAGGAAAGAGTGCTAAGATATTCCTGGCTGTAGGGTCTCAAGAGAGCACTACTCTATAGCATGATGGGCTTTTCTGCTTTATCATTTACAAGGGCCTCAGGCAGGTCTATTGATATATGTCAAAATTAAAGGGATAGTTTGGGTGTTTTGATGTGGGGTTGTATAAGGTACTTCTCCATAGTCAGTATATTACCTAATAATACACTGTCTATGGATAAATACCTCATTCAACCCCAATGAGAAACACCCAAACACTACATTTGGACCCATTGCCACAATGTGTACAGGCTGGCTAGTCAGTTTTAATAAATGTTAGGAGTGTTATTCACTAGTCAACAATGTCAATGTGTTTTACTGCAGTTCCTTCACTGCCTGTTCTTAGATTACTTCATATTCTGAGGAACTTGTGAGTCAGATCCTACAACATCTCATCTATCTAAACATAATGCTGTTTGCTTCCAGTGCTGTATTCTTCAGCTCATATTACTGTCACACTTTAGCCTTATTCCTCAGCCAGTACACTTGTGCAGCATGTGGAGCTACTCAACGGCCGTGTAATCCTAATTGCAGCATTTGATGGTTCTGATTTAACCAGAGGGATGAAGAGGAAGGGATCTCTCCCCCCCTCCCCCCCCCGCCCCCCCACCTTCAACACAAGAGAAGTACTGGTATTGATTTCACCTAAAAATAAAATTCAGAATGCAGACAGAGTAAACATTATTTACGGCTCATGTTAGGTCACACATGCTGAACTGTATATTGTGCTCCAATTGCTCAAAAGCATTTTGTATCTACATGGACGTCGCCCAACACTGAGCCCAGGCCTGTAGTGAAAAAGGACCCGGCTATTACTATTTGAAAGGACAAGCCTGACTATTTAGCATCAGATGTTGAATGCTGCATTTAATGCAGCTCATAACATCAAAGCTTAGTCTTTGTTGAGCACTGTGTGCCCCATAATTTGACAGCAAGTTGAGAAAATTGATAATGCACAAAACAGATTTCATAGAAATGATAATAAGGCTTTCTATATAGTTTATAGACCTCCCGTCAGTGTCAGTGTCTTTTTAAACAAATGTCTTGGTTTAAAACATAGACTGTATATAAAGATTGAAGACATAACATCTTGATCGCCCCCTGGTGGCCTGCTGCAGTATAGGTCATAAATCACATCCCCTCCATGTTAGCGGATGGCACAAGGGCCACACCCCCTGATCACTACTGCGCAGACTCTGGCTCCAAATGAAAATTCTCAAGATGGCAGCTCCTGTATCCAGGATATTTTGGCTTCACTTTTGTACAGTGGGAGGAAGTGGAGACGTGTCGTCCATCTATATATACAGTCAATATTCTCTCATTTATAATTATGGCTTAGTAACAACTTGTGAGTATGCTTTTCAAACCAGCTTAAATGTGTAGAAATAATATAGATCAAATTCAGACAAAATCATTGTAGAATCTCTGCATGTGGACGGAATTCTGCCTGTCAATAGCTATGAATCTCAAACTTGAGAATCATTACCATTATTTTGACACCTTACTCCGTAATCTATACCTAGGGCTCTGCTCTGCTATTTTTAGTCTCCTGGAGCTTATAACATTTGTCGTTGCCAATCTGTGTGCTGCTTTTATTCACCTGCCAGAAGACTGGAGAGGAAAAAGACTCATCCAGCTACATCTATGTACACTTTTTTATTTTACTCTATATTCATCCTGTAATACGTAAACTGGGAGTGCAATGTTGACTTGTGCTGCCATGGAGTTGGTTCATAACCTTTTGAAAAGCTCTCCTGTGTCAGTGACGTAGTTTACTCCAACAATGTAAAATGAAAGAGTTCACTCTAGAGGCCATGAAATTACCATCTGGATGACACACATAAATATGGAAGAGATTTGAACTTCCTGTCTCAGCTATAGCAATAAATGATCCTAGATCCTGCTGGATCTAAAACACCTGCCTGCTTGTAAACATTCAGGTCTCACAATACAACCACCGGTGTTGACACAAATTATAGGGCACAAGATAAAAGTAGAGACCGTCTTGTGATGGCATCACACCAGCCATGATGCCAAATTGGGCCAGGAGCATTTTGATTCACTCACGCACAGACTCACAATGTGAAAACAATACTAGCGTCGCTGTCGCAGCTGGTAATAAATCCTTTACTCACAAGTGTCATATCTCTAAATAGGCCTACTCCAGTTTGCTTCTAGCAGCTCTTGAAGCTGCAGTGTTCATCACATCCTACAACACCAAAGTTTTGAACAGAATAGCCAGCACACTGAGAGCTTTGCTGCTCTTTAAAGCCCTACCAAAGTGGGGCTAAAAATGTTCAATTTGTTCTGATGCTGAAGGCAGACTTCTGGGATCATTACTATAAACGGGCATATTCGCTTTTGGGAGTAAATGTAGCAATTTGATTGAAAGTGTCCATTCCTGATATTTCTTCTGTGCAAGTGGAATTGTGTTCCGCTTTAAAGGTCAGGAGGTCACCAAATCATGAGGAGTCATTCTCTGGGGACCATAAATACCCACAACAAAATGAAAGACCAGTAGGGGGGGAAAAAATGTTTTTAAGGAGTATTAATCCAGTGTGTAGGATTTAGTAGCCTCTAGCGGTGCAGCCCAGTCGCACAACAGTTAGTGAAATTGTCACGAAATTTAATGTATTGATTCGTGTACATAGAGAGAAATTTCCCATTTTTCCCGTGTTTGTCAGCACGAAATGAATTCATATGTAATCCACGTAATTGTGAACCGGTGGGTATAGAGAGCGGCGAACGCCACGTAGGGAGGAAGTCGGGGTGGATGGGTGGGTTAAAAAACACTGGACTTTTGCCCAGGAGACCGGTGTTCATGTCCCGTGTGAAACAAGGTGTCAAAGTTGATTTTTTTGTCAAGATACGCCACTACAGGTTTTATTTGAAGTCAAACCACGATATTTTCCTAAACCTAAGTAAGTAGTTTGTTGCCCAAGCCTTACCAAGTTCTTTTATTTTGAAAAGACGAGCGGAAATTGACACGTGTCACATGTTGTTGGATATTCGTAGGAAAAAGCACGAAAAATGCGCTGTTGAAATTTGTGCTGAGCATCACGAAAAAAAGGGGAAATTTGTGTCACGAATGCACACAAATCAAATGGATTACATTCTGTGACTGTTTCACAAACTGCCGCGAGTGGTGAGGTTGCAGATTGCAACTAACTGAATACTCTGGTCAATCCTCTCTTTCCAAAGCGTCTGAGAACTACAGTGGCCATCCATTTCTTCTAATAGATCCCCCTAAATGCTACACACTGGACCTTTAAGAAGAAGAAGAACACAATGCCTGCACTCCAGCAACTACAGCACAAGAGTTGATTACTTGAACAGGCTTAATTTAGATAACAGAATCTTGACTTATTGCCCCATCCTGATGCAATCTACCGATATTCACCAACATTACCTCACCAGCAACAGTAGAATGTAGTAAAGTGCAGGTTTACTTCAATTTACATATGAAAATACCTGACACTTTCTCACAATGCTGATCCTTCTGTATGTGCATGGCATGCATTTTGAAGAGAATCTCAATGATTCAGACACGCTGACCTAACAGCTGTAGTGTTCAGTGTTTGGGAGTCAGCATTAGGGGGCATCTGGAGGTTGCAGACAGACTGTTCTACTGAGACAGAAAAGGGGGGAAGGGAACACACACACATGCACACACACTTACTGGCCCAGTGAGGAGGGGGAAGGTGTGTGCATTACACAACAGAGATCTCAATAAAAAGCCTAATATTTAGTCACAGGTCATATGATCATATATTGACTCATCTTATTTATCACGATACTTCAACTAAGTACTGATACACTTAAATTGCTACATCTGCCAATAAGCATCGCTACTAAGGATATTGGAAATCATTAGGCTACATTTTAATTCAGCAATTACCAGGATACCATTACAGTACTATGGCCTATTTCTTATGTTGGTTGTACTTGTGTAGAATTTGTTGTGACTACTGATATGATATGTCATACACTACAGTCCAACAATGGGCAGCTGATTTTATGATCATTTTATCTGTGTAAAGTGTCTTTGAGTATCCAGAAAAGCGCTATATAAATAAAATGTATTATTATTTTATCTCTGGGTTTAAAGAGGACCCATTATGTTCATTTTCAGGTTCATACTTGTATTTGATGTTTCTGCCAGAATATGTTTACATGCTTTAATGTAAAAAAAAAAAAAGCTTTACTTTTCTCCTGCCTGCTGTGCTGCAGCAGCTCTTTTCACCCTCTGACTGAAACGCTCAGTTTGAGCTCCTGATTGTGGAAATGTGGAGTACGAGCCATGGTTTCAGCCCCGCCCACAAAAATCCTGAACACAAAACTGGCGAAAAACAGTTTAACGGTCTAACTCCACAATCCGGTACTACAATGTTCACAGTCATTCTTTTCCAACATTTATAATGTGTTTAGAAACAAACATTTCCTTTACAAGGCCTTAAACGCATTAACGCAATCCATCTTTCGGTGGTTGTAGCGGCTCAGTTTTAAAGCTAGAGTGAAGATACTGGTATTGTATGAAACTAGAACACCTGAGGATTCCATGTCGTAGCATGTGAAGGGGGCTAAATAACACTCTGAACTTGTGCTAAAGTTTGGCGAGGAAAAACTGTCATGGCCATTTTCAAAGGAGTCTCCCCTTTACAGACATGCCCACTTTATGATTATCACATGCAGTTTGGGGAAAGTCATAGTCAAGTCAGCACACTGACACACTGACAGCTGTTGTTGCCTGTTGGGCTGCAGTTTGCCATGTTATGATTGGAGCATATTTTTTATTGTTTCATGTTGTTAATTGATTTCCAATAATAAATATATATATACATTTGCATAAAGCAGCATATTTGCCCACTCCCATGTTGATAAGAGTATTAAATACTTGACAAATCTCCCCTTAAGGTACATTTTGAACAGATACAAAATGTGTGATTAATTTGCGATTAATCGCAATTAACTATTGACAATCATACGATTAATCGCAATTAAATATTGGAATCGACTGACAGCCCCAAAAAATGGGAAAATAGCCATCACAGTCCCCCTGAGTCCAAGTGGATGTTTTTAAGTTGCTTTTGTCTAAACCCAAAGTATATTCAATGTACCATCATAAAACACAAAGAAAAGCAGCAAATCCCCACAACTGATAAACTAGAACCAGGTAATGTTCTGGATTTTGCTTAAAAAATGTCCTATATGATTAATCAAACAATAAAATAGTTGCAGATTTTTTGTTGCTCCACTAATCCTTTGAGCCCTGAGTTGTTTTCAGGAGCACAACGTTTCTAATTGATTTCACTGTTTTCCAATCAACAAATGACTTAATAGCCTCCATGTTGAAAGGGTTCCAGTATCAGCTGAGGTTTCATTAACATCAATTGTCCATAGAAATATGTTCCCCACATATAGGCGGCTGTGGCTCAGAGCAGGTTGTCCACCAATCGGAAGGTCGGTGGTTCGAACAAGACAAGGAACAAGACACTTAACCCCAAATTAGCCATCAGTGTGTGAATGAGTATTTAGATTAGATCCTGATGGGCAAAGTTGGCACCATAGCAGCCTCTGCCATCAGTGGGTGAATGCTGTCATGTAGTGTAAAGAGCTTTGAGTGGTTGGAACACTAGAAAAGCGCTATAGAAATGCAAGTCCATTTACATATCGATTGGGCCATACAAATGACATTCATTGTTCTTCCTTTAGACTACAAGGACGCATGTCTCCAACATGTAAAATCACATTTTTGAATTGAAGAATAACCCTAAAGAAAAGTGTTGTGAAATACAGTTTATTTGGATCAAATGAAAGAATAGGCCCTGTGTGATCTCCTGGCAGACTGAGCTGCAGCTGATCAACAAAAAGAAAAGAGGAGGAGGAGGAAGAGGGGGAGGAAACACCACTGATCAACATCCAGCCCCTCTGTTACCTTGATAGTCTCCCCTTCAATCTCCACCGCCTTCTCCCTGAAATCCACGCCGATGGTGGCCTCGGTCTTGTCGGGGAAGCTCCCCCCGGTGAAGCGGAAGGTGAGGCAGGTCTTCCCCACGTTGGAGTCCCCGATGACGATGATCTTAAAGATCCGCGTCTGGATGCTCAGCTCCAGGGAGGAGGTGCTCAGGTCCACGGAGGACGTGATGCTCGGCGGGGCGGCATCGGTGCTGCTGCTGGCTCGGCTCCGGCCGGCTCTCTGTAAATCCATGGAGGATGTCAGGATGGTGACATTGTCGTCCGCTCGGTTCCTTCGTGTGATTCCTTTTCCACCTCCTACTCCTCCTCCGCCGCCCGGAGCTCGGGTCTCCTCCTCCGGGGAATCGTTGGTCATTGTGCCGGAGGAGGCGATGCGCAAGTCGGTGTGCGTGTGTGGAGAGGAGAGGAGAGGAGAGGAGAGGGGGTGGAGGTGGACGGATGGATGATGGATGAGTGAAGGGAGGGGAGAAGAGGAGGAGGAAGGAAGGAGGAGACCAGCACCTTCAGCAGCTTAGTGTGGCCTTAAAGGGAGAAGCACTGAAAAACACAATCACACTTTATAGTCTAGAAGTATGATGCATAAATACAACAAGATAATAATCTATTATAATTATTACCACTAGATGAAAAATGATGATATTAGGGACAATAAACTCCCCATAAAATAAATTCAAATATTATAGTGATACAATGGGAGAGCCAAAAGTAATATAAAGTGCTTTAGGATCACTATAAACTCACCAGTGATCCACACATATACATACAGCTATATAGAAATATATATACAGAATGTTTTTTATATTTTGACCATAAAAACCCATTGACAGTGCGATGTGGTAACTATATGAGCACTTCATTTTTTCTTTCCTGCCCATTAATCATGTCACAACCTTAACTTTTACCATAACTTTTACTTATAATGCAGTTGGCTGCCAAAGTTAACACGATCATAACGCAAATTTGTTTTAACGCCACTATTTCTAATGTGATTTCTAGGTTGTAGCAGGCTCAGTGTTAAAGCTAGAGTGAAGATACTGGTATCTATGGTACTGGTATCTATGGTACTATGGTACTGGTGTCTATGATATTGTTATCTATGATACTGGTATCTATGATATTGGTATCTATGACACTGGTATCTATGGTACTGGTATCTATGGTACTGGTATCTATGATATTGTTATCTATGATACTGGTATCTATGGTACTATGATACTGGTATCTATGGTACTGGTATCTATGGTACTATGATACTGGTATCTATGGTACTGGTATCCATGGTACTGGAATCTATGATACTAGTATCCATGGTACTGGTATCTATGATACTGGTATCTATGGTACTGGTATCTATGGTAATGGTATCTATGGTACTAGTATCTATGGTATTGGTGTCTATGATACTGGTATCTATGGTACTAGTATCTATGGTACTGGTATCTATGGTACTGGTATCTATGATACTAGTATCCATGGTACTGGTATCTATGGTACTGGTATCTATGATACTGGTATCTATGATACTGGTATCTATGGTACTGGTATCTATGGTACTATGGTATTGTATCTATGATACTAGTATCCATGGTACTGGTATCTATGGTACTATGGTACTGGTATCTATGATACTGGTATCTATGGTACTGGTATCTATGGAACTATGATACTGGTATCTATGATACTGGTATCTATGGTACTGGTATCTATGGTACAATGATACTGGTATCTATGGTACTGGTATCCATGGTACTGGTATCTATGATACTGGTATCTTTGGTACTGGTATCTATAATACTGGTATCTATGGTAATGGTATCTATGATACTGATATCTATGGTACTATGATAATGCTATCTATGGTACTAGTATCTATGGTACTATGTTACTGGTATCTATGGTACTGGTATCTATGATACTGGTATCTATGGTACTGGTATCTATGATACTAGTATCCATGGCACTGGTATCTATGATACTGGTATTTATGGTACTGGTATCTATGATACTAGTATCCATGGCACTGGTATCTATGATACTGGTATTTATGGTACTGGTATCTATGGTACTGGTATCTATGGTACTGGTATCTATGATACTGTTATCCATGGTACTGGTATCTATGGTACTATGGTACTGGTATCTATGGTACTATGATACTGGTATCTATGATACTGGTATCTGTGATACTTGTATATATGGTACTGGTATCTATGGTACTAGTATCTATGATACTGGTATCCATGGTACTGATATCTATGGTACTGGTATCTATGGTACTGGTATCTATGGTACTGGTATCTATGATACTGGTATCTATGGTATTGGTATCTATGATACTGGTATCTATGGTACTGGTATCTATGGTACTATGGTATTGGTATCTATGATACTAGTATCCATGGTACTGGTATCTATGGTACTATGGTACTGGTATCTATGATACTGGTATCTATGGTACTGGTATCTATGGTACTGGTATCTATGATATTGTTATCTATGATAGTAGTATCTATGGTACTGGTATCTATGGTACTGGTATCTATGATATTGTTATCTATGATACTGGTATCTATGGTACTATGATACTGGTATCTATGGTACTGGTATCTATGGTACTATGGTACTGGTATCTATGGTACTGGTTTCTATGGTACTGGTATCTATGATATTGTTATCTATGATACTGGTATCTATGGTACTGGTATCTATGGTACTGGTATCTATGGTACTATGATACTGGTATCTATGGTACTGGTATCCATGGTACTGGTATCTATGATACTGGTATCTATGGTACTGGTATCTATAATACTGGTATCTATGGTACTGGTATCTATGATACTGATATCTATGGTACTATGATACTGCTATCTATGGTACTAGTATCTATGGTACTATATTACTGGTATCTATGGTACTGGTATCTATGATACTGGTATCTATGGTACTGGTATCTATGATACTAGTATCCATGGCACTGGTATCTATGATACTGGTATCTATGGTACTGGTATCTATGGTACTGGTATCTATGATACTGTTATCCATGGTACTGTTATCTATGGTACTATGGTACTGGTATCTATGGTACTATGATACTGGTATCTATGATACTGGTATCTGTGATACTTGTATATATGGTACTGGTATCTATGGTACTATGGTACTGGTATCTATGGTACTATGATACTGGTATCTATGATACTGGTATCTGTGATACTTGTATATATGGTACTGGTATCTATGGTACTA